>JARSSU010028481.1:0-43060 GCA_029619165.1 Eurosta solidaginis
AGGATTCAGAAGCGCGGTTTGGTTGCAATATGGAGTGACGCGCGCTTGCGAGGGTGAATCCTCCGCTAACATTGAATATGAGCGGAGTGTCCACAAAACTGGTGGACTTATCAATTTTGATCCCAGAACTTGGGACGGGTGGACCTAAAGATTGAAAAGATAAGATTCTGTTTTTAGGATTTAGTTGAAAATGTACGTATATCGAAATTGGTGAGTATTACGTTAAAAGCTTAAACTTCAGTCATTTTTGCTATTTTGTTTGGTGTTCTAAAAAGCGGCGTAATGAATATGTTTAAAGAACGTCCACGTGCTGTCATACGTGTCGCATTGTGAACATATTCGTCTTTTATTGACTGAGGTAGGCCAGTCAAACCTCAATCTCCTTAAACTATGTCTGTTTTTTAATAAAGGCAACTCTTTTGGAGTTTAATAAATTGACGTCCTATGTAGTGTGAATATTGTTAAAACGACAAAGGCTGCCAGCCTAGGATTCGGGTCCGTCCACCACTTTAGCGCCCCTTGCTGTGCAAAGTCCAAGAATACTTCCGAGTAAGCCGCGGTATCTCGGAACGGGACTCCATTGGAATACAGCCTAAATATATACCTGGCTTGTCAAAACGTCCAGATGGCACGGTCTGCATAAAATTCTGGACTATTATAGGGGGGTTTGGAAGTTTGTCTCATCTGGTCATCTTGGTGATATTCCATCCACTAGCTCCTATGAGGCTAAAACTGGGGTTCCGAAGTATGCCAGCCCTTATCGCTCTCTTGGCTCCCTCTAAATTATGTCGATGTGTACTTGGAGAGTTCGTAGCTAAGCCCACATACAAACGACACAGGTGCCTAACCTCGTGTGAGTTTGGCAGTTTTGAAGGCTAGACATGATCGTTTTTGTGGAAATATAATCTGAATGTAAGACGTTCATTTAGCGGAACATTCTGATATAAAGTAAGTGGTGGGGGGGTGGCGTTATTGAATCATTTCTATAACTGTGGTGCTTTTGAAGAAATACTAAGACCTTAGATGTTTCCCGTGCCAACAAATCTGAATATACGGCCTGTGTTCAAGTTTGGCTCGAGATAGGGGTTTTTCGTAATGTCAAGCCGGTGATCAGGGAGATATTCACTCAGCCATCGATTTAGTACTTCAATGACAGTTCAAGAGAGGTTTTTTTTTTTTAACTTGAGCCGATCTTCGGTTGAATGTAGTAAGACTGAAAAATTTGTAATCTCCATCTAACTTTTCTTTGAGTTTCTGTGCCTTCTCCTAAGGGTCCTTACAAAGAAACTTCATCTACTTCAAACATGGCTTTAGGTAGTTGCAGCAGTATGTGCTCCCCGGCTTTCTACGCACCCGACGAAAGCATGCGTGCGACATCACCAGCGAACATGAACTTTGTTTTTGGCCTTATGCTTTACTTCTTCTGCAGTATTTTGACTACGCCCCGACTATGCGAGTAACTAGCTATCTTACAGAAGAAAATCATTTTTAAAATCATTTTTAAATCATTTGTCTCTTTTTCGCCCCGCATATGGGTTGTCTATAAGGTCACTAAATTTGGATGTGAGCGCTCCTTAGGTTTTTATTTTGTGTATCGATAACTTTTATTAAATATCCTACTATGAATCTAGGTCATGATACCAATTTTTTCGGTACCATTTTTTGCAACCCTCCGTCCCTGCAAATCGTCTTGCAACGGTCTCAGCACTGCAACTATCTGATATATTATATTTGTGTTTCTTAAGAAAGGCTTGAGGTGATATATCTGTATGATCTGTCACACTCTCTTCAAAATTCTTTTGCTATAGCAAAGAGAGGCGTTCCTTTCTATTGCTATTATTTCGTTGAAGGACTCATTAACAACTGCTCTACCTAGATACCAGCGTCCATACATAGTTTTTGTACGGAATCGTTAAAAATGAGATGTTTTGCGTCTTTTGGTGCAACTGTCCACTTTTATCCACCTCTTGGTGAGGCGAAGAGGATTTTTTAATCAGGCTTGTATCGTGGAAGGTTTTTCATAAAGATGTTTTAAGTTTGTGCTACAAACTGACGCCGGCTGGAGGCTCCTTGGTGAATACCATCCTTGATGAATGATATCGATATTGAAGATACCACCGTGGGACACTGGCTATCACATTCCGAGTCTGCTATTAGTGCGACTTTGTGCGATCACGTCGTATGTGCTGTACTTTGTGCTACAACTTCCTTAGCTTGTCGTGTGTGCTGGTATTGTGTTTCGCGCAAATTTTTTGTCCTAGAGCCTTGTGCAGCATACGTTGGACTTTCAACTAAAAGCAAAGCGCTACGTGGTGACGCTGGTGTGTCGAACTGCCAGTCTCTGCACATGACTCGAGAAGTTCCTCAACGTGGTTTATATAAAATCGTTCCTGAATCGTTACTGGAACCAATGTTTGTCTAAAACCAGTCAACATCGACACCGATCCTCAACACATGTTCCGGGTATTATTGTGATAACTACAACATAACGCGTAATAAGAATAAGAAAAAAAGGTAAATTTGAAAGGTGAGGACCTCGCGCCATCTTATCAATTATATTTATCTCTTTTTTTGTTTTCAGAATTGTACCCACTGCACACTTAATATGTTTGGAATACACGCACCAACTATCAGCGGCAAGTTCTCTATACATTCAGCTATCACTCGCGTATATGTTCCTATCAAAGAAAAGTGACTTTGCAAATGTTTCCCGTCTCAAAGTGTGTGTCATGCCATTGTGATGCAAGTGCATACATACTTCTTGTTGACGCCCGGTAGTGGTCAAAATTTACTCATACCGATGCAGTCTTGTATCCGAAACAAAAATACTCCTCTTAACTTTTAAATCCTGAATATACTGTGATCTTATGGTGTCAAAGTTTGGTTTGTCATATTTGACTACAGCATAAACTTATTGTGCTTGCTCCGTTTTAGGGCAGTGGTTTGCTCTGTGCGAATCAGTTTCCCACTAGTATAAATGGTGAGTGTCCAGTTGCACTCGCGACAAGTGTACAATGGTTTCTGAATTCGTGCCTAGAGACAGCTTTTTCGCACAGGAGCACTCTCTCACACAATCTGGTTATGCTTAAACTAGGATTAGCGTAGGATAGTCAAATCGAAGATGCCAATATTGTTAATATTTTCATCCTTAAAATATACTGGTGACCGAGTAGACTCTTTACTACGAAAATATGCATTTTAATAGAGACAAAGGGGTCCCTAAACAATGTGATGTTCGTATAACATCGTCTGAGTGTTCTCTACAGTTATTGATTGGAAAATTCTAAAGATTTCAATCGTCTAAACTAATCACTTTTAATTTGTATTAATTTGTTGGTTTTTTGTATTATTTGGCAACCCTAATCAAACGTTGTTCGTAAACTCTTTAGATTATTTGGCGGTTACGATTAAAATCTTTAAATTTGTAATCGACCCAAACTAGTATAATTCTTTTATTTGTATTCGTCTGTTTGGTTCTTTGTAATTATTGGCGACTCTACTCAAGCGTTGTCCGTAGAAATTTACTGATTATTTGCATGCTATGATAAAAAATCTTAAGATTTTATCGATCTAAACTAAATCCTTTGTAATTTGTATTCATCTGTTTGTCTTTGTAATAATTCGCGACTCTAATCAATCATTGTTTGAACAACTTCAGATTTTTTTGGCAGTTATGATTTAAAAAATCTTAAGATTTTTAAACCGAACTAAACTAATTATTTTTAATTTGTATTCACCTGTCGTTTCTTTGTTACTTATTGCGACCTAATCAAGCGCTTGTTCGTAGACTTTAGATTCTTTTGCGGTTACGACTAGAAAATCTTAAAATTTTAATCGACCCAAACTAGATAACTTTAATTTGTATTCATCTGTTGTTCTTTGTAATTATTTGCGACCTAATCAAGCGTTATTTGTATAAACTTAGATATTTGCAATCATAAAAAATCTTAATATTTTAATCGACTAAATAATTACTTTAATTTGTATTCATCTCTTGTCCTTTGTAATTATTGCGACTCTAATGCAGTCGTTGTTCGTAGTACTTATTATTTTTGCAGTCTATGATTAAAATCATCTTAAGATTTTTATCGATCTAACTAAATCACTTTTAAGATCGCGGGTTCGACTTTTAATAATTTGTATTCATCTTTCGTTCTTGTAAATGTTGCGACTCTTATCAGCGTGGTCGCAGACTTAGATATTTGCAGTTATGATTCAAAAAATCTTAGATTTGAATCGACTCTAAACTACTGATAACTTTTAATATGTATTCATCTGTTGTTCTGTGTAATTATTGGCGACTCTAATCAACCATTGTGAAACTAAACTCTTTTGGACTTTTACAAGTGGATGACAGCAACAGCATCAATACAAGCACACTACTTAATAGGCATACAAATATGTAGCTGCCGTTAACCGGAATCTGAAGATATCCCCGTATATGGTTTGTTTGATTGTAGCGAAGATGCCAGAAGTGGCATATACGCCATAATACAATATCATTTCATGGAATAATTAATTGTAATCATACATACCCTATATTGCCTGTTTAACTAACGCATTTTATCAAACCACAACAACATAACAACAAATACAAAGCAACAGCAGTGGAAGAAAGCTGCATTAAATAACATTTCTTACAAGTGATTCAGACAGAAGTATCTAATATAACACGAACAAGCAATAGTTGCCATAGAGCAAGTAAAAATACATTATAGAAAGAAAAAGAGACTTATGAAAGATAGTAGTTTGAAAGAGAGGTAGAGAGCGTCAAGAAAACAAAGATTTGCTGTTGTTGAGGCTTAGATTAAAATATAAGTTGAAGATGAAGTTAAATGAGAATTCAAGAGTCATTGACTGTTGGCGTGGTAAGTTTGTGCTGCCAGCATCTAACGAATGCCCTGATGTAATACATTTTCATTTTAATCTGTCAAAACACGAAATAAAAAATATGTAGATAATAGTCTATGGCCGTATTACTAGTGCATCACTACAGACGTCTTACTAATTGCCAGCAGGCTACATTTCTTTTGAATTCATTATAAACTCGTTGAACATCACAATGGTGAGCTGATTGTGCTACCTCAGCTATATACAATCAAAATAAATAGATACATATTCTATTGTATAGCGAGGCTGTGTACACGTAACTGATCAGTCAAGAATGTGGCATATGATTAATTTGCTATATATATATATATATGTATTACTGTTCAAATCATAGGATAGGATAAGGTTGAGGTGTGGATAGCTCGCCCTATCATGATGACGCTTCCACTTTTGACAACACGAAGGCCGATTGTGATTCCAGCATTACACCGAAAAATAACGTGACTTAATCTAGCTACTTAGAGAACTCGTTGGGTAGCGATCGATAAGCGTCCCACGACATGATACTCCGATCTCAAACTTTTTGATTAAATCCTCGTGGGAGATCCAAGTGGTGAGTCGCGACCGAAGTACTGTTTCGCCTATATCTCTGCAAAAGCTGGGCAATCAAAGCATAAAGTGATTTGGTGATTACACCTCATCATCCTCTATACAGAGCTGCAGCAGGATGGAGTTTCCAGTATATTGGAGACGTAAGCTGGCTGAATACCCATAGGGACAGTGGGTGGGGTGGGCCCTGTCAAACCCCAATGACCAGTGACAGTGGTAGCCTTAGTGAACTGCAATTTGTTTCAACAGACCTCCTGCCATCCACTTTCGGGGCCAGAAAAATCTTGCTAGCCCTGCAAGACGTGCGTGTCCGAACCCAACTTTTGCTGAGCTGTATTCGAGGCCCGAGCTATGGAGGCGCATCCACAGGTCTGGGTTGCCAGCGGGATCAGCCAAATCCCTACAACACATCTTCATCCGGTTTCAGCTGTACCTTGACAGTTTACCCGTGATATCGCTATGGAGCCCGGGACCCAGATAATCTTATAATTGTCAATAAATTCGATTGTCAATTGGAGAATTTCATAGTGTTCCACTTCATACTGGGAGCAAGCCGAACAAAGAATAGGAAGCGAAAAAACTCGATTTCGTGACCTTGCCTTAGGTTAAGTTGAACTGGCTGATCCGTGGGACATCACATAGACTGAATGAGTGCACAGTTAGGTTAGATGAACTGGCTGGATTTTAACTCCATAGTGTTAACAATTGCGCCAGTTGGCAGAGCGAAAAAACGAATCTACTTGAATGTTTGAGAATATTTATAGAGAATTTTTAATTAAATTTCGGCATTATGTCCAAATTTCTGAAATACGTATTAGAATGGTTTGGAAGCCTTTAATGATAAGTCGGAAAGTGGTGGCAAAACTTTCTATGTTTTTGGATTAATTCAAGGTTAGTTCTAATTTATCTTAAAAAATAAATTTTACAGTAGGTTCTCGTGGCCACCCGGTATATTACTAGTTTTAAAAAATTGTAAAAGTGGGCAGGCTAATCTACCGGGCAGGTTCAATATAATTTTGCTCACAATCCGAGGTTTTGGCTCAAACTAATGATATTTAAGTATTTGCAGTAAAACTAATGACTCTGCAAGAACTTTGAAAAAGTGACAGGTGCTCACTTCTAGTATTAAGAAAACGTGAATGCACTTTATCTCGGCATTTATTTGGGAGTGGATGAACGTTATGAAAAGGACAAATTATGGATAAACAGGAAGAGGAAATAGGAGTAAAAACAAAGTTGGAGAAAATGAGAAAGATATGATCATGATCCGAAGAAGGACGTCGTTTCAAATGTATGAAAACCATATTGGGTATAACACAGGCTGGCTACTACAGTTTCGAATAATTTTGGTTCAGATAAGAAAAAAGTCGGTAATCCTTCGTAATAACTTTAGGGAAGGCATCGTGTTGTTTGGGAATCTCTTATTCATTATTTATTGAACATTGTGGTAGTCTGTTTTCGTGATTGTTGCTGAATTGCCATTTGAAATATACTTCGACAAAACCCTCTTTTCTAAAAAAATGTTTGTATGAGATATATTCTATTGTAATCCGATGCGATCGGTTCAGATACACGATTGATTAGATACCAAATATACCAATCATCAAGATATTAAAAATTGGCATGGCTAATCAACTCAGTTAGTCAAGTCAAGTCATCGTGATTAGTAATGGTGGGTATATCTCTTCCCTTTGAGGACTGTCATTTTCGGACAGTCGGACCAAACTTAATATTGATACTATTCCATTTTCATGGAATAAAGAGGTGCGAGTACCCATGTGTCGTGTAGTTCGATGCGTAAGCATACCGAAGTACGTCCGCAAAATTATATAAACTAGAAACTCGCCCAAGGGCTGCAGTTGAACCACATGATACAACAAATACTTTCGGCTTTTTGAAAAACCTCGTCAGCATCTTTTTGGTACAGACTATATCGATAAGTGAATGGTTTTGTGGGTAATATCGTTACGAATTGTTATATTTGAGTATCGGCGAGTAATCGCCTGCTTATTTGTTTCCCATCGTCTTGTTCTCGACGGTTTGGGTCATAGATTTTTATTTAACTTTTATCTATACCTTTTTCATAAGAAACCAATTAGTTGTCGGTAAAAAATCGATAACACGCCGATAACAAATTCGGGTACCACTCCATTAAGAAAACCGATCATTTTTCCTTACTGAATCGGTAACTTTTCTATACTAAATTGATAAAAAATAGATAACTCATTGGTAACAAATTGACAGCAAGCCGATAAAAAGCAGGTAACAATTTAGCACATATCGATAACTTTTCTCTAATACGTTCATACTTTTTTAAAGCGAATCAAAATTATTTCGATAAAATGCACAAATTTTTAAAAACTAATCGATACCTTCTTAATAACAAATCGATATACGCTGATGAACCATTGATAAGAAACGCGATTTCAAATCTATACACTTTCGACAGCAAATCGATAGTTTTTCGATAACAAGTCAGAGTTTGTTAACATATTGAAAACTTTTCGATAATAATCAATAATTCGATATCGATACAAATCCATATAATTTCGATAAATATTCGAAATAAATCGATTAGTTTCGATAAAAAACTGATAAAGCTGGAAAAAATTGGCGAAACTCGGATAAAACATCGATTACAAATCGCTACTAATCGCTAGCTCTTGCCATAAACAGTATATTATACAAAAGAGTAATATGCACGAAAACGGAAGAGACATGGTAAGAAAAAAAGCTACCGACTTGTGTGAGAAAATGTGACCGTTGCATTTCAACATGCAGAAACTCGTACCGGTAAGTAAATAGGGGCTAACCAAAGATATCTATTGCTTATAGTTGCTGGTTCTAGGAGAAGCAATAATTTAAAAAAGTTTAAAGTTCTTTAAAAGTGTCTGCCTACATGATCCAACAGCCGGAATATGGCTTACCTTCCTAGGTTGTGGGAAAATGAATGATTAAAAAACTTGACGAAAATTAGACTATGCAGATCTATTAGGTATGTAATTATGATATTGGCGGCCACCGTGGTGTGATGGTAGCGTGCTCCGCCTACCACACCTTATGCCCCGGGTTCGCACCCCTAAGCGGGGTCGCCCCTCGGCAGTGTTTGGCAAGCGCTCCGGGTGTATTTCTGCCATAAAAAGCTCTCAGTGAAAACACATCTGCCTTGCAGATGCCGTTCGGAGTCGGCATAAAACATGTAGGTCCCGTCCGGCCAATTTGTAGGGAAAATCACAGAGGAGCACGACGCAAATTGGAAGAGAAGCTCGGCCTTAGATCTCTTCGGAGGTTATCGCGCCTTACATTTATTTTTTATTTTTTATTTTTATGTAAATTATGAAATGTTCTTTCTTTAAACAAAATATAAATAATAAATGCAATGCGTGAACCCTCCGAAAAGATTACGGGACCTACATGTTTTACGCTGAATTCCAACGGCAGATGAGTTTTCACTGAGAAGCTTTTCATTGTATAAATACACTTGGAGTATTGACAAAATCCCTTCGGATTTATTAAAAATATGGGTTTGACTCATAAACAATCACTATAAATATATATGCAGTAAGTATAATGTGTCCATGTAGTTATCTAAACAGCGGCCATTGGCATGCTCTAAAGGCTGTGAGACAGAATGGGTGTGATGATGGCCAATATGTCAGGTACGATGAACATGCGCAGCAACAGGAACGGCAACGCAACTATGACTGCGTATGCACTTCAATGCTGCAACCGTGCTACCCTACAGGCAACGACTTAGATAGGTAGGCATCCAGTCCATGCATGCCCGCAAATAAAGTCACTGTCAACTCTCTCTCTCTCAGCTGTCCATTGCTATGACTATTTATACTTTTTGCAACAGCAATAGAAAACATAAACCAGACTCACGCAACTTGCATACCACGTAGCATCACAACGGCAGCTTTGGGCTGCTGCTGCTTCATGTGTACATGCGGCTAACAAAAGTTTAACTCGATGCTTGAAATTGTTATTGAAGTAATCATATAATTACGACTTTTTCAAGTCAAAGCGTACTTTAAAAGGCAATAGTACTTTATGTGTTAAATAGCAGCGGCGATGAACATGGCGAATTGCTGCTAGAACAGCTTAAACTAGCGCAAAGCAAAAACAGAGCGGGGATTGCATTGAAGTTTGGGAAGTAAGTAACTAAGTATTTATAAGCGTATCGTTAAGCTGTATCTAAGCTGACTGAGTTGATTCAATGCATACAGATTGACTGACTTACTAACTACTGATCATGCAAACCGTTTGACATACTTGACCGTATGTTGTGTGCTTAAAGTAAGAGTAATATAGAGGACACACATTCGCATATACGAGTATACAAAACGCTTTAGCACAATAAACTTATTGCACCGATTGTTATTAAATATCCAATTCAATTTACAATTGTGTATATATGCACATTAGGGGTGGCTTTTCTTTTATATAGATAGTTGTTTTGTAACAGATATCGATGAGACATAGCACTGGAGCTCGCTGTGGGATATTGTTGTTCGCGCTTACACAAGATAAAATAAAACAAAACCCATCACAGAAAATAAAGCATCAAACGAGAATAAACATAGTTAACGCTCGGTTAAAATACCGACGTGAAAAACAACTTAACGCGTACCAAGGAACTACGCTCCTGCTCGCTTCTTCATCGTTTTATACTGTTTTAATTTTTAATTTCAGGTAACGCAATGAAGTCTTCGATCGAATAAAATCTTGGAAGCGTCTGAAGACCTTGGTAGCTTTGAGTGACGGTGAGGGTATGAGCAGAGCAGTAATGGTAACAAGCGGAACCAGTATGATGTGGGGGACTCAGTGCAGCTGATAATATACTTGTAGAACAGCAAAAAAACTAGTAACGGAAGAAACCGACTGAAAAACAGCAGCGAATTACTGTTTCAGTAATTGATGCCTTAAAAGTGCCAAACCAGATTTATGTTTTGCTTGACACTTTATCGGTCGGGAGGTGTTATTCTTTAAGTAGAGTTGACTGCTCTAAATGCATAAGGACTGCTAACCAAGCTAGAAACTAATTCGGAATTGTTCCGGAACTATTTACGGTACATTTGCGGAATATTTTGTTACTGTTTTCCGAATCATTGCCTGAGTATTTCTGGTTGGTTTTTGGAACACCCCAGTACGGTATATATAGAAACTACTTCGTATTGTTTTGGAACTACTTCAAAGATCATTTCGAGACCTTTGAGAAAAGTTGCAGTTGTAAGATTAGCATTTTTTTGGCATATATTTCAAATTTTTCAAGACATATTTCTACATTAATAGAAGGTCGTGTTAGCGATAATTTAAAAACTAGGATAAATTTGGGGACAAATTTAAAGATCCTTTTGAGATTGTTATGATCCCTAAAACAGGATACATTCAAGATTATTTGCTATTACATTTGGGATTTGTCCTTGGGACGCTTTTGGGACTCTTCCCGCATCATTTTGGAACTATTTTTTTAGGTAATTTTATGAATATCTTCGAACATTTGGAATTATATTTTTTATTATGTCGTGTCTCTTTGGGGATCATATCGAAGCATTTTAAAAATTGTTTTCGAGACGACTGTATGCTGTGTGTGCTCGAGCGGTATAACCAACTTTCTTTTTAGTACGCCCATAAAATATGAACAAAAGGCAAGAAATAAGCAGACCTGAAAAAATATCATCGAAAGTGCCACCACGCCTTAACTTTCTACTAAATATACATCAACGTCATACCCTTGAACCCAGCCAACCCTTTTAGGTGTTTCTAACTTTCTTGAACAAAGCTGTTAAACATGACACACCCTAATATATATTCGTAAATATTCTTGCCTGAAACCATAGATTTATCGCACACCTGCAACTTTGCTACAATTCGTTAGCTGTTGGCGGTCATCAGCTGTTGTACTTACATTGACGGATTTTTGAGTTCAGACTTACTTGAAAACCAGATCTTGTAAATATGCGTGCGAAATTAGTGGGCTTACATTTTGACAGGTTTTGTTAAATTATTGTTATTTAATAAATGGTTCTTAATGCTCTGATAGAGTTTTATTAAGTTAGTTAATGCTATACTCATATGCTCGAGGTCGTGGGAATGGGAAGCATTATGAAAACACCAAATTCAAAGCTACTTTTTTTGTTAGTTGTACCAGAAAATATCGTTTAAAACATTTTGGTATTCTGGATAAGCTGGCAATTAAATATCAGCTTATCTAATCCAAATGAGCACGTGCCCCTGAAGAATTTCTGTTTTTTGTTAAATGCTGTTTCATAAAGAAATGAGTCCTAATTAGCCTTTTGATCTACAACAAAAAGTATACAGCTATTATTTTAAGTCTTATAGTGTCGACCGTTAGTTATGGATAGCTGCACCCAAATTCCAGCTTTCGCTAAGGCTAGAACTCTATCGCCAAAAATGTCTAAGACAGTATAAATGCGCATTAAAGAATGCACCATTTAATATCATATGGTTCCAAGGAATAACAGCCAAACTCCTATACTTTTACATAGGACTTTGGCGTTTTTTTGACCTTACGGTACTAAATGTTGCATAATTTTCCGCGAACTTCATACTGCTTAGACATTTTTTGCGATGGAAGTGTAGCGTTAACTAAGTTTGGAATTTGGGGAGTATGACTTGTTACGTTACGGCGAAATTCGTCTAGAATAATAGTATTAGTACAGAATTACCTTAAAATGTGTGTAAAGACAGACACCTTAACAATTATTTTGTTCAAAAAAATATGGGTACTTTAATACGGGGTATTTTTCGTACCCTTGGGGGACTAGAGTCTCGAGATATAGGCCAAAGAGTGCACCCGGGTACCAAGAATGAGCTTATACAATTTACATATCAAATGAAAGCTGTTGATGAGAGCTATAGAGTAAAGTAGTTTTATGATATTCGCTTTAGTTACATCAACCTGGAAAAAACGGATAAATATGCACGCGAAGCCGAAATAAGGACATGAATTCATAATACCTACATTACATATATACATACGTCCGGAATAAAATTCCGGAGCTCAAACGCATAAATTTCATGTTGCTATTATCGGCAATTCTCTTTTGGTGTCACTTAAAGTATTGCTCATTTCAGGTGCTGGGATTGTGACTGGAGCTGGAACTATCACTGGGAATAAAGGTGAAGAAGCATAAAAAGAACTCTAGAGTAAAGAAAAGAGAAGGAGAAAGAGACTGAGAAAGAGGTAGAGTTAGACGAAGATAAAGAGATAGGAATAGATGAAGAAAAGACGGTGAGGAAGAAGGGAGGGGTGAATAAAAGTACATGGAAGGCAGGAGAGAGGAGGAAGAGGAGGAGTATGAGGAAAAAACTTCTTAAAACCTATGCGGAGTGAACAAAATTAGGGCAGAACAACGTCTGCTGGGGCTGCTAATACGTTCATAAATAATACCCGAGATTACCTATCACTAAAAAATTAGACTTTGATTTAATTTGTGTTTGACAATTATTTAAAACGCCGAATTTATAAGTGAACGAGGAATTAGTAAATTAATCATAGTAATAGAAGTTCAAAGAATTACTTGAAAGTTGCAAAAAGCTTTACATTAAAAAGTTATCAAATTATCTATTTTCATAACAGGAGCAAGGTCCACAAGCCTTAGGCTCCTTAGCTAGAATTGGAAATATCATAGCAATTTCTTTAGTTAGAACATTTAAAATAATTTTAAATCTTGAGGCATTTTCGCTTTAAATTTATTGTAACGGTTGCTTGCAAGAATCACTTGAAAGCTGCATAAATCACATTTTCAATAATTTTCATATACAAATGCAGCTCGATATGTACAACCATACAAACATACATCCGTATGTTTGCAAACTAGTTATAGCTACGCATTTCCGCTGGATAATCATACAAACATGGACACTTTGCTCCACCCAGTTATGTAGCTTTCGATTGGTGCGCTGCGCTGTTTGCTTGACACCAGACTTGCAGATTTGGCTATTTCACTGGTTGTTGGCTTTATAGGAGCATATACGTATATATGTATGAGTGAATGATTTTTGTATGTATATGAAACATCTACTACGTTTATCATTAAAAACACATTTGCATGCTACCACTTGCTGGAAAATAATATAATACAAACATATAATGGAAGGCATTCATTAGGCGGAACAATACAACAACAATAACTAGGGAGGAAATATCTGAGCTGGCATATATGTAGTCTTGAAGTATCATTGAAATTTTGCCATCATCATTATCTACAGCATCAGGATCAACAGTAAGGAGTACTGTAAGATGGAAGTAAGCTGAGTGAAAAGAGTGTTTTTTTATTCTGCTCGGCTAAGGCTTAGAAGCGCAAAACAAAAGCACAACTGCACAATGACATTGGTGGCAACCAAAACATTAAAACTTATCTTGCGGCCATGTTAGTATTGCAGGTTATTATTATTATTAATTTTACACTGACACTAGGTTTAACGTTGCGGCAGCAATTTGGCTCCTTCGCATAGATCTAACTTTGCAACAACTTTTTTTATACCCAATAGTGCTAGCGCAATAATTTTGATGAAAAGAATTTACTACCATATATAAAGGTCATGAAAGGAAATTTTGGAGATAAATAAAAGGTTTTTTTTTATTTTTGTAATTTTACTGATTAGTCTTACGCGAACAAGTGACCGCAACAACTACAAATTTTATAAAAATTTACTCTACATTTGAAGCACTTGTTACTTCGTGACCCATTGAAGAAGAGCTGTTTTTGATTCCCCAATAAAACCTCTGGATATAAAAGTTATTTTGGATATTTACGTGACACTTCTTATAAATTATATTGTTATATTCTTAGAAAGTTTACAAAAACAAAATACATTGGAGACAAATAGTTTTAAACAGACATAACAAACAACATTGATAATAAACAGACGTGAATACCTCAGAAGTGAATTTCTTTCGTAGTAAGTTCTGTGATGACAATAAGCCCATGTCCTTTATTTTGAGGAGTTATATACCAGTTTCCTTTTTTCTGCTCCTGTTTCTCTTTTATAGTTCTGGCTTCGAGTCCATTGGCATTACGGTTTCAGTGCAATACAGTAAGTTATGATCTCGCGTTTAAGGGACAGTTTCAACTTCAACCCCTGTTATAGTTCTGGCTCCGTTTTTGATTTCGCGTCAATTTTAGTTCTAGGTTTACGTTTGCTTCAAGCTTCATTTTGGCTCTTTTCGCTTGAAATGGCGTGTTTGGTTTAAATTCCAATTTGAGTTCTATTTAAGACCTTTTGATTATCTTCCATTTTTGCTACGACCTTATTTGACAGTCGATTCTGCTTTTAGTTTCTGTTTCAGTTTTGCTTACAGCTCCAGTTTACATCCAGTTTTGATTCCGGTATTAACTTATGATTTTATTCTATCGTGTTCGAATTAATGGCAACGTCGTGTTCATTTTTGATTGCATCTCCTGTTTCTGTTCTGGTTTATAGTTCTTGTTCAATCCAATCTCTGTTCCTGTTTCATTGCAGACCTCGCTCCCGTTTTTTTGTAGTTTGAATTTCATATCACTTTCAATTGGGACTTGAATTTCGATTCAGGCTCAAATATTAATCTAGGTTTGCCCACAGTTCCGATTTCTACAAGTTTTGTAACAATTTTTAGTTTATGGTTTCAATTCTGTCCTAGTTTGGTTCCGGTTTCGTATTAATTTCGCTTTCAGTTCGTTTTCAATTCACATTTCAAATCAAGTTTCATGTCCTGCTTCGATTTTGTTTTCCGGTTCATATTTTGTTTCCAGTTCGGATTTCACTACAAGTTTCGCGTCATTTTTCAAGTTATTGGTTTCCATTCAATCAAGTTTTCGTTCCACCTTCCACTTAATTGCTCCCATTCAATACAATATTCGTTGCTATTTCGTTTTAAATTTCATTCCAGTTTGCATTTCACATAGAAATTAAATCCCAATCTCGATTCCGTAGTCCGGTTCAGATTTCACTTCTATTTTCGTTCCCAGTTCCGATTTAGCTTCTGGCTTGCTTCCGTTTTTCAGTTGGTTTTGGTTTTATATCTGATTTCTGTTCCAATTCGTTGTCAGTTCCAATTTCACTCAAATTTTGTTCGAAGTTCTGATTTAATTCTTGTTTAAGTTCCGAATTTAAATAATGGCTTTTAAAACATACTTTCTGGTTTTTGATAGGGGTTTTCAGTTTTGTCGCTAAACAAACTTCTATGAACTCATCCGCCATATCAGGCCCTCACGGACCGTTAGTTAAACCTAATCATACCTAGGTTCCTCATACAAGTTCGGTCCCAACTTCGGTGCTGATTTCCGTTTCCGTTAGGAATTCAGTTTTCGATCCAGTTTGGGTGAGGGTTAAGATTTCGTCTTTAGTTTCCGAAAAGTTGCGATGCCAGTTTTACTTGCTGTTCTAGATTCAATATATTTTAGTTTCTGTCAAGTTCGATCCGGTTTATTTGCCAACTTGGGGACGAGATTCTATTTTCAGCCAGTCCCCGTTCAGGTTTTGATGGCTGTCTCGGTTTCAATTTTTCAGTTTCCTTCTGGTTTTGTCTAATTTTGGTTAAAGGTTTTTGGCTCCACAATTCTAGTTTAATTTTGGTCTCTGTTCTGATTCAGACAAATACAGATAAGAAAAAATTCGGTTACTGTTCCGATTTTAGCCCTTGTTCCAGGTTGGTTTTCGTTCCATTTCCGAACTCAGTTCTTGTTAAGATTTCGGTCTCGTTGCCTGGATTTGTTGAACTAAATTTCGTACAATAGTTCATAACCTACTACTGGTTATACAAATACCAGTTGCAGTCTAAATCTTACTCTTGTGTTTGCTTATTTTCAAATTCTTTCATTGTTTTTGTTTTGTTTTTTAAGCTAAACTAAACTACTGAGCAAACTAACTGCGCAAGATTTTGCGGAATTCCAGAGCATGCAGTAGGAACAGCTGCAAACAAACTCATTAGACGACGCACTTTTAGCCCTGCATAGCATTTGGTGTAAGAGGCATTAGCAACTCTACTCTATATAAAAGCAACAACAATATAACAATGCAAATTGAAATAAAGGAAATGCCAAAATGGTTTGTGGAATTGTGTGTTTGATGCTTTGCTGCTTCGCCACCGCCTAGCATTTACGACTTTTGGCGATTTCTCAGCTAATTGAATAAGAATTGCTATACATGCAAACACATGCTGATGGAGCTGTACGTAAATACGTATATGTGTGACAAGTGGTGATCTGATAGAGGCGAACTAACAAAATGGCAAGCATGAATGCTTTTGCTTCATTTTTGCATAGCTCCCATAACTTTGGTGGTAGCGTTGCCCTTGCTATATTCAGTGCTCAATGCTGCTTTTGGTTGATGGTTGGTTGACTGGTTTGCTGGTATGCACGCCATTAACCTTCTCAAATTCACCAAACAACCAAACGACAGGCAATGATCACAACAGCGCCTTAAACTAGTGGCAAATAGTGGAAGAATTATAAGCAAAGCTTGAAGAGGAGAAGTGTTGTGCAGCATGTGCAACAACAAAAAGTAATAAAAAAGAATTAGCAAAGATAAATTGAACAAGTAAAGGTTTCTAAGTTCGGGTGTAAGCGAACATTATATACTCAGCGTGAGCTTCAATAGTACATTTCATTTCAGATAAATAACTTTTCTATATAACACGTAGCACCGGCCGTTTAAAAAAAATTTCTCCCCATTCCTCTTACAATAAAACTTTGTAAGTGAAATATCAGTGATTCAAAAACTATTTTTGTTAAGTTATAGCTTATTATTCTAGTCTACGACCCTTAAAAACGTGTTGTTTAGGGGAGCTGGCAATACAAAATTTACCTGGCTGTGCTGGGGACACGATTCAACTTTCCTTTCCTGGGAGTATATAGCTGTTGTGGATGCGGCGGTGGCGATGGCGATGTTATGATGGTATATGGCGGTGGTGGCAATGTGGATGGATGGCAATATAAGCTCACCTCGTTATTTATGGGGAGGTTTGTTTGTAATAAAACAACAGTTGAATTCACTCACTTTAATTATAATATTAAAGGAATTATAATTCCTGTTTTACAGAGGTTAACAATTTCTTTAAATTAATTTAATTTAAAAGAGAAAAAGAGATCACAACCGCGATGGTAAAAGAATTTCGAGTTAATAAAAAAAAAGATCAAAAAGTCAAAAAACAATAATAAATGTATGTATGTATGTACTAGTCGCATCTGTCAATCCATTGTTGGGGTTGCCAGAGAGGTGAAATACGCTTGCGTGTTAGCGTACAATTCTATGAGTACGTGACTCATACATGAGTACTGGCTCATAAAACCAATTCAAATGCTTAAATTTAATATAGACTATGTACGTAATATAGGATATACGTATTTGTACGTGCAAATAGTTCAGTATGCGTACTTATACGTAAAAGGTACATATGTAAATAAATTCAATAGTTCAATTAAATTCAAGATAAATACATTTAAATTCATTTGTTGGAAAGAAAAATATGGTTGACTGCGGACGACTGCGGCAGTCGCTCAGCCACTTGTTTATATCTAAGTTGCCGTGGTCTTTAACCGATCCCGTCCATTTTTACTAGAAATATATTCTGCTATAAGGAAAATATATGTACACAATTTCATTACGACATGTAAATTTTTCTTCGAGTTATGGCTCCCGCCTCATAAAAGGGGCGGTGCCACACCCATTTTCAAAAATTTTAGTGTTTTCCAATTTAATGTTATAATTCAATTTAGAAAGTAAAATTCTATTGACACAAAGCTCTTTTTTGTTAAGTTATAGCTTATTATTTTCCCCTACGACCCTTTAGAAATCTTTTATAACCAATCTCGTCCATTTTTCCTAGAAATATTTCCTGCCATAGGGAAAAATTTGTGTACCCAATTTGATTACGATCCGTTAACTTTTCTTCGAGATATGACTCCCGAAACATAGAAAATTGCTTAGTCTTAAAAGGGGTGGTGCCACGCCCATTTTTTAAATTTGCATTTTTTCCTATTTATTGTTACAATTCCACTTGGGGAAATGAAATACCATTGATATGAAGCTCTTTTTGCAAAGATATAGCTTATTTTTACTCATCCACGGCCCTTTTAAAAATCTCTTATATAAAATTGGGCGTGGTCTTAAACCGATTTCGTTAATTTTTCCTCAAATCATTCCTTATAAAAGCAACCTCTCTGCCAAATTTTGTTACGATGTTTAACGATTTTTGATTTATGATTAATACTATTTGTAAAATTGATTTATCATAAGTGGGCGATGCCACCTCCATTTTGAAAAAGTTTCCAAATTTTTATCTAGAGTCTCATAATCAGTCCGCATGTCAATTCACTATTCTAGGTGTATTATTTACTCAATTATCAGGTTTTTTTGTATTTTCCATAATTGTATATAATAAGAAGTGGGCGTGGTTATCATCAGATTTCACTCGTTTTCAATATCAATCTATTCTGGGTCCAGATAAGCTAGTGTACCAATATTTGGTGAAGATATCTCAATATTTACTCAAGTTATCGTGCTAACGGACGGACGGACGATACTGATAATTTTGATATATGGAAGTCTATATCTATCTCGATTCCTTTATACCTGTACAACCAACCGTTATCCAATCAAAATTATTATACTCTGTGAGCTCTGCTCAACTGAGCATAAAAATCACAAATGAAAAGAAAGCCACAACAATCAAATATAACGAAAGACTTAAGAAAAGAACGCGTTTATGCTGAAGTTGTTAATGCCGCCACTGTTGATCGTCGCTGCTCTGTCGTCGTTATTTGCTTGATCCTTTGTTGGCTTATCATGCCATGGCACATTCACTTTGCAGGTATACTCAGCTTCGTCTTAGGCTGCATGTTGTGAGTGACAAGTTGGTTGACGCCCTAAAGTAATTTTTCATCTTGTTACCAATGTGGTGGTCGCGCAACCAACATTAGTGTGTGACCGAAGAGCGGCAAATATATATATACATATATATATAAGTGTGGCAAATTTACAAGTGTATTATTTGCGTTTTCTTTCTTATCGTCTTGTGTTTTTTTTGCTTTTTTCTTAATTCATTATTATCTATCATTTGGAGTTTTGTTTGAGCTGCCTGCGCGCCACCTTGCTTAAGTTATCGCCACTGCTCTAATTGATTTTTATTGTGGCTTTAGTGTACATGCATACATAACTACAAAAAAAGGGGCATTTGTTTTTTATATGTAGTGCATTTTGTATGTGTAATATATGAGTTAAGTGGTCATAACTATATGTGCAGTTTCAGCCATTTTAACAAGACGGCTAATATGATGCGCTAAGCTATGATCCTGTAAAGCGGTATGTGATTACATTTTATGACCTTATTAATCTATTGTATGGTACTTTTCATTAACATGCGCATATAAATATCATAACATGGAAAGTGTGTATTATGTAAAAAGATGTATGAAAATGCTCTGTTAGCGCAAGTGAATTTCAACTCATTTTGGCGTTGTCATCTGGCCGTACTAGGTAATAGTTTTAGAATAAATTACACCAAATTATACCTGAAGTTGTACTGCCAGGTCTTTTTGTTGTTGAAAGATCATCTTTCTACGCCTACGAATTAACAAACTTAAGACTAAATAATCCTAACCGTTTCCCAAAGGCGTAAGTTCTTACACCGTGCTTTTCGTTTTAATGTTGATAAAGCTGAAGGGTGCCACCTTGGTGTAGCTGTAGTGTTACAGCCTTTCTAACTGAAGAATCTCACGCAAGTGCTGAAACAAATAGTATCAAAAATACTTAAAAAGAAATTTTTAAAAATATAACTGTCTACCCAAGCGGGACTGCTACGAGTCGCCATTAAATAAAAAAGTCCCGCCAGTTTTTCAGAACAATGACAAATCTGGACATGAAATTGGAAAATAAGCCCAAGCCTTCACAAATTCGAAAATATGTCATCATCATCGCTAATTGAATCTGACAGAGGCCAATGGGTAGCGCCAAGAAATCGAAAAAACCAAGCAATATCAAGAAGTCTTCCACCCATCTCTCACAACTAAGCGGAGGTCACTTTTGTCCTATTTTGCTGGAGGGTTTACGCCCTTTCCCATAACACGACCCTAACCAGCGTGGGCTTCGGGGATTTTTTATTGCACTATCTTTATATCTGCATAAAGCTCATACAGTTCATCAATATACTGATCCAACACATGCCGTCTGTATTACGGGCAGAGCTATATCGCTCATTTGCTGCAACGTCGTCGTAACTCAAAAAACATGAATTTTGTGTTAATAACATATAAACGTACCCAATATCATGATCTAAAAAAATCTTCGTGATCAGTTAAAAATTTAGCACGTGGTATAAAAATGAAAATATGCCTTTATATGCGCAACATATGGCACTTAAAATCTTTGAATGGCTCTCCTGGAAAACTGTGTTTTTTGAGTTATGACGACTGTTGCAGCAAATGAGCGATGTGTCTTCCGAAGCTCATAAGGTCAATTGAAATAATTACGTAGCTCTCCCGAAATGTTTTCGAAATAATCCTGAAATTCGCTCAAATAGTCTCAACATTATTCGGAAATAATTTAAAAATGTGTCTAAAATTGCCCAATAATTTTGCCGTAATAATTCTGAATTTATCTTTCAAATAATCCTAAATCCTTAAGTGCTGCTAAAATCATTCCGAAAGATGGTCCAAAAACAATAACAAACAATTCCATTCACTTCAAAATATTGATTGAAGTCCTTCCATCCGTATATTAATATGGACAAGGGTACATATTAGTTGATATGCACCGTAACCCTCTCCTTAATGAATTTCATTATGTATCCATATTTAACTGAATGTTTTGGTATGTTCTATGCTTATGAAAGAGATGATGGGTCCTTGTTTTGCTGTATGTATCAATATCTCCCACTTGATAGAAAAAAGTGAAAATGCCCGTTTTTACTGTCCCTATTTTTTTACCGCACATTTATGGATATTTGTATAAGATTTGTTTTATTTACTCTGAAGGAAAATCACTTTTACTGACGGCCGTTTTTATAATACTTGATTGACGAATTAGACTCAGTTTCTTTTTATTGGTTTTAATCAATAAAAAATACTGCGCTCTGAGAAGCTTTTCAAAAACATAATGGCCGAGCCACAATGAAGTTTTTCATAAAGTGCGTTCAAACGTTATCTTATGTATATTAAGTAACTTCAGACTTGGCAAATAGAAGTTTATTTGCCTTGTCCATTTAAATACTAAACTTCTCGAAGCACTGGTATTAATATTCTTGCTCTACAAGAAAAATACTTGCTAACATATTTTGTGTCCTATTCATATGTTAAATTGCAGTGTTTAACTGTGAAAACCCAACAAGTGCACATTGGTCCCAAATCCAAAATTTGTGGCATAAAACTCAATTTTTGAACTTTGAAGTGTTCAAAAAAGGCATGTAGTTTCCAATAGTTCATATATATTGCACCTAAAAACCAGTTTTATTCAATACATCTGGCAACCATTAGTTTCTGACAAGCCATCAAAGACTAGCTGTATCGACACAATATCATCAAGGATTCAAAGGTTGTGTAGCGCAATATATAGCTCTCCACCCAATGTCAACCTCACCTGCGAGCGGCGAATCCCGTTCACTAACAGACGAGGCTCTGGCGACCCCAAGTCTCCTCATGGAACTGTTGAGGGAGGGTTGGCATGAAGGTTTAATGTGGCCATATAAATCGTTACCCGAGATGGTCGGGCCAGCACCTTAATGGTGTGCTGGCCCGACCATCGCGGGAACGATTATATGGCACATAAACCTTCATGCAACCTCCCTCCCCACCCCATAGTTCCTATGAGGAGCTTGGGGTCGCCAGAGCCTCGTACTGTAGTGAAACGGAGTCGCCGCTCGAACAGGTGAGTTGACAATTGGGTTGGAGAAGCTATATATGCGCTACACAACCCTGACATCCTGGTATGAATATTGTGTCGACTACAGCTAGCTTTGATGGCTCGTCAGAAACTAATGGGGTTGCCAGATGTATTGAATAAAACTGGTTTTTTAGGTGCAATAGTATATGAACTATTGGAAACTACATGCTTTTTTTGAACACTTCAAAGTTCAAAAAATTGAGTTTATGCCACAAAATTTTGGAATTTGGGACCAAGTGCACTTGTTGGGTTTTTCACACAGTTAAACACACTGCAATTTAACATTGAATAGGACACAAAATATGTTAGCAAGTATTTTTCTTGTAGAGCAATATATTAATACCAGTGCTTCGAGAAGCTTAGTATTTAAATGGACAAGGCGAAATAAACTTCTATTTGCCAAGTCTGAAGTTACTTATATACATAAGATAACGTTGAACGCAACTTTATGAAAAACTTCATTGTGGCTCGGCCATTATTGTTTGAAAACCTCCTCAGAGCGCAGTATTTTTATTGATTAAACAAATAAAAAGAAACTGAGTCTAATTCGTCAATCAAGTATTATAAAAATGGCCGTCAGTAAAAAGTGATTTCCTTCAAAGTAAATAAAATCAAATCTCATACAAATATCCATACAATGTGCGGTAAAAAAATAGGGGCAGTAAAAACGGGCATTTTCACTTTTTTGCTATCAAAGTGGGAGATATTGTACATACAGCAAAACAGGACACATCATCTCTTTCATAAGCATAGAACATACCAAAACATTCAGTAAATATGGATACATAATGAAATTCATTAAGGAGAGGGTTACGGGTGCATATCAAATAATATGTACCCTTGTCCATATTTAATATACGGATGGAAGGACTTCAATCAAATTTTGAGTGAATGGAATTATTTGTTATTGTTTTTGGACCATCTTTCGGAATGATTTAGCAGCACTTAGGATTATTAAGGATTATTTGAAAGATAAATTCAGAATTATTACGGCAAAATTATTGGGCAATTTTAGACACATTTTTAAATTATTTCCGAATAATGTTGAGGCTATTTGAGCGAATTTCAGGATTATTTCGAAAACATTTCGGGGAGAGCTACGTAATTATTTCAATTGACCTTATGAGCTTCGGAAGACACATCGCTCATTTGCTGCAACGTCGTCATAACTCAAAAAACACAGTTTTCCAGGAGAGCCATTCAAAGATTTTAAGTGCCATATGTTGCGCATATAAAGGCATATTTTCATTTTTATACCACGTGCTAAATTTTTAACTGATCACGAAGATTTTTTTAGATCATGATATTGGGTACGTTTATATGTTATTAACACAAAATTCATGTTTTTTGAGTTACGAACGACGTTGCAGCAAATGAGCGATATAGCTCTGCCCCGTAATACAGACGGCATGTGTTGGATCAGTTATATTGATGAACTGTATGAGCTTTATGCAGATATAAAGATAGTGCAATAAAAAAATCCCCGAAGCCCACGCTGGTTAGGTCGTGTTATGGGAAAGGGCGTAAACCCTCCAGCAAAATAGGACAAAAGTGACCTCCGCTTAGTTGTGAGAGATGGGTGGAAGACTTCTTGATATTGCTTGGTGTTTTTCGATTTCTTGGCGCTACCCATTGGCCTCTGTCAGATTCAATTAGCGATGATGAATGACATATTTTCGAATTGTGAAGGCTGGGCTTATTTTCCAATTTCATGTCCAGATTCTCATTGTTCTGAAAAAACTGGCGGACTTTTTATTAATGCGACTCGTAGCAGTCCCGCTTGGGTAGACAGTTATATTTTAAAAAATTTCTTTTTAAGTATTTTGATACTATTTGTTTCAGCACTTGCGTGAGAGTTCTTCAGTTAGAAAGGCTGTAACACTACAGCTACACCAAGGTGGCACCCTTCAGCTTTATCAACATTAAAAAACGAAAAGCACGGTGTAAAGAACTTACGCCTTTTGGAAACGTTAGGATTTTAGTCTTAAGTTTGTTAATTCGTAGGCGTAGAAAGATGATCTTTCAACAACAAAAAAGACCTGGCAGTACAACTTCAGGTATAATTTTGGTGTAATTTTATTCTAAAACTATTACCTAGTACGGCCAGATGACAACGCCAAAATGAGTTGAAATTCACTGCGCTAACAGAAGCATTTTCATACCATCTTTTACATAATACACACTTCCATGTTATGATATTTATATGCGCATGTTAATGAAAAGTACCATACAATAGATTAATAAGGTCATAAAATGTAATCACATACCGCTTTACAGGATCATAGCTTAGCGCATCATATGAGCCGTCTTGTTAAAATGGCTGAAACTGCACATATAGTTATGACCACTTAACTCATATATTAACACATACAAAATGCACTACATATAAAAAAACAAATGCCCCTTTTTTTTGTAGTTATGTATGCATGTACACTAAAGCCACAATAAAAAATCAATTAGAGCAGTGGCGATAACTTAAGCAAGGTGGCGCGCAGGCAGCTCAAACAAAACTCCAAATGATAGATAATAATGAATTAAGAAAAAAGCAAAAAAAAACAACAAGAACGATAAGAAAGAAAAACGCAAATAATGCACTTGTAAATTTGCACACTTATATATTATGTATATATATATTTGCCGCTCTTCGGTCACACACTAATGTTGGTTGGCGCGACCACCACATGGGTAACAAGATGAAAAATTACTTTAGGGCGTCAACCAACTTGTCACTCACAACATGCAGCCTAAGACGAAGCTGAGTATACCTACAAAGTGAATGTGCCATGGCATGATAAGCCAACAAAGGATCAAGCAAATAAACGACGACAGAGCAGCGACGATCAACAGTGGCGGCATTAACAACTTCAGCATAAACGCGTTCTTTTCTTAGTCTTTCGTTATATTGATTGTTGTGGCTTTCTTTTTCATTGTGATTTTTATGCTCAGTGAGCAGAGCTCACAGAGTATAATAATTTTGATTGGATAACGGTTGGTTGTACAGGTATAAAGGAATCGAGATAGATATAGACTTCCATATATCAAAATTATCAGTATCGTCCGTCCGTCCGTTAGCACGATAACTTGAGTAAATATTGAGATATCTTCACCAAATATTGTACACTAGCTTATCTGGACCCAGAATAGATTGATATTGAAAACGAGTGAAATCTGATGATAACCACGCCCACTTTTATATATATACAATTTTGGAAAATACAAAAAACCTGATAATTGAGTAAATAATACACCTAGAATGTGAAATTTGACATGCGGACTGATTATGAGACTCTAGATAAAAATTTGGAAAACTTTTTCAAAATGGAGGTGGCACCGCCCACTATGATAAAATCAATTTTACAAATAGTATTAATCATAAATCAAAAATCGTTAAACCTATCGTAACAAAATTTGGCAGAGAGGTTGCTTTTACTATAAGGAATGATTTGAGGAAAAATTAACGAAATCGGTTTAAGGACCACGCCCAATTTTATATAAGAGATTTTTAAAAGGTCGTGGATGAGTAAAATAAGCTATATCTTTGCAAAAAAGAGCTTCATATCAATGGTATTTCATTTCCCAAGTGGAATTGTAACAATAAATAGGAAAAAATGCAAATTTAAAAAATGGGCGTGGCACCGCCCCTTTTAAGACTAAGCAATTTTCTATGTTTCGGGAGCCATTAACTCGAAGAAAATTAACGGATCGTAATAAATTGGGTACACAAATTTTCCCTATGGCAGGAAATATTTCTAGGAAAAATGGACGAGATTGGTTATAAAAGATTTCTAAAAGGGTCGTAGAGGAAAATAATAAGCTATAACTTAACAAAAAAAGAGCTTTGTGTCAATAGAATTTTACTTTCTAAATTGAATTATAACATTAAATTGGAAAACACTAAAAT
Source organism: Eurosta solidaginis (assembly GCA_029619165.1). Taxonomy (NCBI): domain Eukaryota; kingdom Metazoa; phylum Arthropoda; class Insecta; order Diptera; family Tephritidae; genus Eurosta; species Eurosta solidaginis. The sequence continues at coordinate 26,225 of JARSSU010028481.1, forward strand.
TTTTGAAAATGGGTGTGGCACCGCCCCTTTTATGAGTCGGGAGCCATAACTCGAAGAAAAAATTTACATGTCGTAATGAAATTGTGTACATATATTTTCCTTATAGCAGAATATATTTCTAGTAAAAAATGGACGGGGATCGTGTTAAGACACGGCAACTTAGATATAAAACAAGTGGCTGAGCGACTGCCGCAGTCGTCCGCAGTCAAACCATATTTTTTCTTCAACAAAATGAATTTAAATGAATTTATCTGAATTTTAATTGAACTATGTAATTTATTTACATATGTACCTTTTACGTATAAGTACGCATCTGAACTATTTGCACGTACAAATACGTATATCCTATATACGTACATAGTCTATATTAAATTTAAGCATTTGAATTGGTTTTATGACGTATCATGTATGAGTCAGTACCATAGATTGTACGCTAACACGCAAGCGTATTTCACCTCTCTGGCAACCCCAACAATGGATTGACAGATGCGACTATCTACATACATACATACATTTATTATGTGTTTTGACTTTTTGATCTTTTTATTATACTTAACTCGAAATTCTTGTTACCATCGCGGTTGTGATCTCTTTTTCTCTTTTAAATTAAATTAAATTTAAAGAAATTGTTAACCCCTCTGGAAAACAGGACATTTATAATTCTGTAATATTATAATTAAAGTGAGTGAATTCAATGTTGTTTATTACAAACACAAACCTCCCATAAATAACGGGTGAGCTATATTGCCATCCATCCACATTGGCCACCACCGCCATTTATACCTTCATAACATCGCCATCGCCACCGCCGCATCCACGCCGCATCCACACAGCTATATACCAGGAATGAAAGGTGAATGCGTCCGCACAGGCAGGTAAATTTTGTATGCAGCTCCCTAAACAACAAGTTTTACAAGGGTCGTAGACTAGAATCATAAACGCATACAACTTAATCAAAAAATAGTTTGAATCAATGATATTTCACTTACAAAGGTTTATGTAAGAGGAAAGAGAGAACTAAACGGGCGGTGCTACGTGTTATATAGAAAAGTTATTGATCTGAAATGAAATGTACTATGAAGCTCACGCTGAGTATATAATGTTCGCTTACACCCGAACTTAGAAGCCTTTACTTGTTCAAATACTCTTTGCTAATTCTTTTTTATTACTTTTTTGTTGTGCACATGCTGCACAACACTTCTCTCTCTTCACAGCTTTTGCTTATAATTCTTCCACTATTTGCACTAGTTAAGGCGCTGTTGATTCATTGCCTGTCGTTTGGTTGTTTGGTGAATTTGAGAAGGTTAATGGCGTGCATACCAGCAAACCAGTCAACCAACCAGTCAACAAAGCAGCATTGAGCACTGAATATAGCAAGGGCAACGCTACCACCAAAGTTATGGGGCTATGCAAAAATGAAGCAAAAGCATTCATGCTTGCCATTTTGTTAGTTTGCCTCTATCAGATCACTTGTCACACATATACGTATTTACGTACAGCTCCATCAGCATGTGTTTGCATGATAGCAATTCTTATTCAATAGCTGAGAAATCGCCAAAAGTCGTAAATGCTAGGCGGTGGGAAGCAGCAAAGCATCAAACACACACATCCACAAACCATTTTGGCATTTCCTTTATTTCAATTTGCATTGTTATATGTTGTTGCTTTTATATGGAGTAGAGTTGCTAATGCCTCTACACCAAATGCTATGCAGGGTAAAAGTGCGTCGTCTAATGAGTTTGTTTGCAGCTGTTCCTACTGCATGCTCTGGAATTCCGCAAAATCTTGCGCAGTTAGTTGCCTCAGTAGTTAGTTAGCTTAAAAACAAAAACAAAAAACAATGAAAGAATTTGAAAATAAGCAAACACAAGAGTAAGATTTAGACTGCAACTGGTATTTGTATAACCAGTAGTAGGTTATGAACTATTGTACGAAATTTAGTTCAACAAATCCAGGCAACGAGACCGAAATCTTAACAAGAACTGAGTTCGGAAATGGAACGAAAACCAACCTGGAACAAGGGGCTAAAATCGGAACAGTAACCGAATTTTTTCTTATCTGTAATTTGTCTGAATCAGAACAGAGACCCAAAATTAAACTAGAATTGTGGAGCCAAAAACCTTTAACAAAATTAGACAAAAACCAGAAGGAAACTGAAAAATTGAAACCGAGACAGCCATCAAAACCTGAACGGGGACTGGCTGAAAATAGAATCTCGTCCCCAAGTTGGCAAATAAACCGGATCGAAACTTGACCGGAAACTAAAATATATTGAATCTAGAACAGCAAGTAAAACTGGCATCGCAACTTTTCGGAAACTAAAGACGAAATCTTAACCCTCACCAAACTGGATCGAAAACTCAATTCCTAACGGAAACGGAAATCAGCACACGAAGTTGGGACCGAACTTGTATGAGGAACCTAGGTATGATTAGGTTAAACTATCGGTCCGTGAGGGCCTGATATGACGGAATGAGTTCATAGAAGTTTGTTTAGCGACAAAACTGAAAACCCTATCAAAAACCAGAAGTATGTTTTAAAAGCCATTTATTTAAATTCGGAACTTAAACAAGAAATTAAATCAGAACTTCGAACAAAATTTGAGTGAAATTGGAACTGACAACGAAATTGGAACAGAAATCAGATATAAAACCAAAACCAACTGAAAAACGGAAGCAAAGCCTAGAACTAAATCGGAACTGGGAACGAAAATAGAAGTGAAATCTGAACCGGACTACGGAAATCGAGATTGGGAATTTATTCTATGTGAAATGCAAACTGGAAATGAAATTTAAAACGAAATAGCACGAAAATTGTATGAATGGGAGCAATTAAGTGGAAGTGGAACGAAAACTTGATTGAATGGAAACCAATAACTTGAAAAATGACGCGAAACTTGTAGTGAAATCCGAAACTGGAAACAAAATATGAACCGGAAAAAACAAAATCGAAGCAGGACATGAAACTTGATTTGAAATGTGAATTGAAACGAAACTGAAAGCGAAATTAAATACGAAACCGGAACCAAATAGGACAGAATTGAAACCATAAACTAAAAAATTGTTACAAACTTGTAGAAATCGGAACTGTGGGCAAACCTAGATTAATATTTGAGCCTGAAATCGAAATTCAAGTCACAATGAAAGTGGATATGAAATTCAAACTACAAAAAAACGGGAGCGAGGTCTGCAATGAAACAGGACAGAGATTGGATTGAACAAGAAACTATAAACCAGAACAGAAACAGGAGATGCAATCAAAAATGAAACACGACGTTGCCATTGAATCGAACACGATAGAATAAAATCATAAAGTTAATACCGGATCAAAACTGGATGGATAAAACTGGAGCTGTAAGCAAAACTGAAACAGAAACTAAAAGCAGAATCGAATGTCAAATAAGGTCGTAGCAAAAATGGAAGATAAATCAAAGGTCTTAAATAGAAACTCAAATTGAATTTAAACCAAAAACGCCATTCAAAGCGAAAAAGAGCCAAAAATGAAGCTTGAAGCAAACGTAAACCTAGAACTAAAAATTGACGCGAAATAAAAAACGGAGCAGAACTATAACAGGGTTGAAGTTGAAACTGTCCCTTAAACGCGAGATCATAACTTACTGTATTGCACTGAAACCGGTAAATGCCAATGGACTCGAGCCAGAACTATAAAAGAGAAACAGGAGCAGAAAAAAGGAAACTGGTATAAACTCCTCAAAATAAAGGACATGGGCTATTGTCATCACAGAACTTACTACGAAAGAAAGTTCACTTTCTGAGGTATTCACGTCTGTTTATTATCAATGTGTTGTTATGTCTGTTAAAACTATTTGTCTCCAATGTATTTTGTTTTTGTAAACTTTCTAAGAAATATAACAATATAATTTATAAGAAGTGTCACGTAAATATCCAAAATAACTTTTATATCCAGAGGTTTTATTGGGGAATCAAAAACAGCTCTTCTTCAATGGGTCACGAAGTAACAAGTGCTTCAAATGTAGAGAAATTTTTATAAATTGTAGTTGTTGCGGTCACTTGTTCGCGTAAGACTAATCAGTAAAATTACAAAAATACCTTTTATTTTCTCCAAAATTTCCTTTCATGACCTTTATATATGGTAGTAAATTCTTTTCATCCAAAATTATTGCGCTCGCCACTATTGGTATAAAAAAAAGTTTGTTGCAAAGTTAGATCTATGCGAAGGAGCCAAATTGCTGCCGCAACGTTAAACCTAGTGTCAGTGTAAATTAATAATAATAATAACCTGCATACTAACATGGCCGCAAGATAAGTTTTAATGTTTTGGTTGCCACCAATGTCATTGTGCAGTTGTGCTTTTGTTTTGCGCTTCTAAGCCTTAGCCGAGCAGATACACTCTTTTTCACTCAGCTTACTTGCCATCTTACAGCTACTCCCGTACTGTGATCCATGATGCTGTAGATAATGATGATGGCAAAATTTCAAGGATACTTCAAGAATACATATATGCCAGCTCAGATATTCCTCCATCGTTATTGTGGTTGTATGTTCCGCCTAATGAATCTGCCTATCCTATATGTTTGTATATTATTATTATTTTCCTATGCAAGTGGCAGCATGCAAATGTGTTTTAATGATAACACGTAGTAGATGTTTCATAGATACATACACATAAATTCATTCACTCATACATAGATACGTATATGCTCCTATAAAGCCAACAACCAGGGAAATAGCCAAATCTGCAGTCATGTCAAGCAAACAGCGCAGCGCACCAATCGAAAGCTACATAACTGGGCTCGGAGCAAAGTGTCCATGTGTGTATGATTATCCATGCGGAAATGCGTAGCTATAACTAGTTTGCAAACATACGGTGTATGTTTGTATGGTTGTACATATCGAGCTGCATTCTGTATATGAAAATTATTGAAAATGTGATTTAGCAGCTTTCAAGTGATCTTGCACGCAACCGTTACAATACATTTAAAGCGAAAATGCCTCAAGATTTAAAATTATTTTAAATGTTCTAACCTAAGAAATTGCTATGATATTTCAATTCTAGCTAGGAGCTAGGCTGTGGACCTTGCTCCTGTTATGAAATAGATAATTTGATAAACTTTTAATGTAAAGCTTTTGCAACTTTCAAGTTATTCTTTGAACTTCTATTACTATGATTAATTACTAATTCCTCGTTCACTTATTAAATTCGGCGTTTTAAATAATTGTCAAACACAAATTAAAGCAAAGTCTAATTTTTTAGTGCATAGGTAATCTGCGTGGTATTATTTATGCAAAACGTATTAGCGGCCCAGCAGCCGTTGTTCTGCCCCATTTTGTTCACTCCGCATAGGTCTTTAGAATGTTTTTTACTCATAATCCTCCTCTCCTCCTCTCTCCTGCCTTCCATGTCACTTTGATTCACCCTCCATTCTTCCTCACCGTCTTTCTTCATCTATTCCTATCTCTTTATCTTCGTCTAACTCTACCTCTTTCTCAGTCTCTTTCTCCTTTCCTCTTTTCTTTACTCTAGCAGTTCTTTTTATGCTTCTTCAGCCTATTCCCAGGGATAGTTCCAGCTCCAGTCACAATCCCAGCACTGAAATGAGCAATACTTTAGTGGACACAACAAGAGAATGCGATATGAGAACATGAAAATTTATGCGTTGAGCTCCGGATTTTATCCGGACGTATGTATATATGTAATGTAGGTATTATGAATTCATGTCCTTATTCGCTTCGCGGCTATTTATCCGTTTTCCAGGTTCGATAGTAACTAAAGCGCAATATCATACAAACTACTCTACTCTATAGCTCTCATCACACAGCTTCAATTGATCTGTAAATTGTATCCAGCGTCATTTCTTGGTACCCGGTGCACTCTTGGCTATATCTCGAGACTCTAGTGTCCACCAAGGGTACGAAAAATACCCGTATTAAAGTACCCAATTTTTTGAACAAAATAATGTGTAAGGTGTCTGCTCTTTACACACATTTTAAGGGATTCTGTACTAATACTATTATTCTAGACGAAAACCATCCCGGCCGCCAGTCGTACGTAACCAAGTCATACTCCCCAAATTCCAAACTTAGTTAACGCTACACTTCCATCGCAAAAAATGGCTCTAACGCAGTATGAACGTTCGCGGAAAATATGCAACATGTTAGTACGTAAGGTCAAAAAAACCGCCAAAGTCCTAGGTAAAAGTATAGGAGTGGCTGTTATCCTTGGAACCTCTATGATATAAATGGTGCATTCTATTGCGCATTTTCTACTGTCTATAGACATTTGGCGATAGAGTTCTAGCTAGCGAAAAGCTGGAATTTGGGTGCAGCTATCCATAACTAACGGTCGACATATAAGGGACTTAAAATAATAGCTGTATACTTTTGTTGTAGATCAAAAGCTAATTAGGACTCATTCTTTATGAAAACAGCATTTAAACAAAAAAACAGAAATTCTTCAGGGGCACGTGCTCATTTGGATAAGATAGCTGATATTTAATTGCCAGCTTATCCAGAATACCAAAATGTTTTAAACGATATTTTCTGGTACAAACTACAAAAAAAGTAGCTGTGAATTTGGTTTTTTTTTGTTTCATAATGTCGCTTCCATTCCCACGACCTCGAGCATATGAGTATAGCATGTAAATAACTTAATAAAACTCTATCAGAGCATTAAGAACCATTTATTAAATAACAATAATTTAACAAAACCTGTCAAAATGTAAGCCACTAATTCGCACGCATATTTACAAGATTGGTTTTCAAGTAAGTCTGAACTCAAAAATCCCGTCAATGTAAGTACAACAGCTGATGACCGCCACAGCTAACGAATTGTAGCAAAGTTGCAGGTGTGCGATAAATCTATGGTTTCAGGCAAGAATATTTAGAATATATATTAGGTGTGTCATGTTTACAGCTTTGTTCAAGAAAGTTAGAAAACACCTAAAAGGGTTGGCTGGGTTCAAGGGTATGACGTTGATGTATATTTTAGTAGAAAGTTAAGGCGTGGTGGCACTTCGATGATATTTTTCAGGTATGCTTATTTCTTGCTTTTGTTCATATTTTATGGGCGTACTAAAAAGAAAGTGGTTATACCGCTCGAGGCACAAACAGCATACAGTCGGTCTCGAAAACAATTTTTAAATGCTTCGATATGATCCCCAAAGAGACACGACATAATAAAAAATATATTCCAAAATGTTCGAAGATATTCATAAAATTACCTAAAAAAATAGTCCAAAATGATGCGGGAAGAGTCCCAAAAGCGTCCCAAGGACAAATCCCAAATGTAATAGCAAAATCTTGAATGTATCTGTTTTAGGGATATAACAATCTCAAAAGATCTTTAAATTGTCCCAAATTTATCCTAGTTTTTAAATTATCGCTAACACGACCTTCTATTAATGTAGAAATATGTCTTGAAAAAATTGAAATATATGCCAAAAAAATGCTAATCTTACAACTGCAACTTTTCTCAAAGGGTCTCGAAATGATCTTGAAGTAGTTCCAAAACAATACGAAGTAGTTTCTATATTATACCGTACGGGTGTTCCAAAAACCACCAGAAATACTCAGGCATGATCGGAAAAACAGTAACAAAATATTCCGCAAATGTACCGTAAATAGTTCCGGAACAATTCCGAATTAGTTCTAGCTTTGGTTAGCAGTCTTATTGCATTAGAGCAGTCAACTCTACTTAAAGAATAACACCTCCGACGATAAAGTGTCAAGCAAAACATAAATCTGGTTTGGCACTTTTAAGGCATCAATTACTGAACAGTATTCGCTGCTGTTTTTCAGTCGGTTTCTTCCGTTACTAGTTTTTTTGGCTGTTCTACAAGTATATTACAGCTGCACTGAGTCCCCAACATCATACTGGTTCCGCTTGTTACCATACTGCTCTGCTCATACCTCACCGTCAACTCAAAGCTACCAAGGTCTGTCAGACGCTTCCAAAGCTTTTATTTCGATCGAAGACTTCATTGCGTACCTGAAATTAAAAATTAAAAACAGTATTAAACGAATGAAGAAGCGAGCAGGAGCGTAGTTCCTTGGTACGCGTTAAGTTGTTTCACGTCGGTATTTTAACCGAGCGTTAACTATGTTTATTCTCGTTTGATGCTTTATTTTCTGTTGATGGGTTTTGTTTTATTTTATCTTGTGTAAGCGCGAAAACAACAATATCCCACCAGCGAGCTCCCAGTGCTATGTCTCATCGATATCTGTTACAAACAACTATCTATATAAAAGAAAAGCCACCTAATGTGCATATATACACAATTGTAAATTGAATGTGATATTTTAATAACAATCGGTGCAATAAGTTTATGTGCTAAAGCGTTTGTATACTCGTATATGCGAATGTGTTGTCTCTATATTACTCTTACTTTAAGCACACAACATACAGGTCAAGTATGTCAAACGGTTTGCATGGATCAGTAGTTAGTAAGTCAGTCAATCTGTATGCACTGAATCAACTCAGTCAGCTTAGATACAGCTTAACGATACGCTTATAAATACTTAGTTACTTACTTCCCAAACTTCAATGCATCCCTGCTCTGTTTTTGCTTTGCGCAGTTTAAGCTGTTCTAGCAGCAATTCGCCATGTTCATCGCCGCTGCTATTTAACACATAAGTAGCTATTGCCTTTTAAAGTACGCTTGACTTGAAAAAGTCGTAATTATATGATTACTTCAATAACAATTTTCAAGCATCGAGTTAAACTTTTGTTAGCCGCATGTTACACATGAAGCAGCAGCAGCCCAAAGCTGCCGTGTGATGCTACGGGTATGCAAGTTGCGTGAGTTGGTTTATGTTTTCTATTGCTGTTGCACAAAAGTATAAAAGTCATAGCAATGGACAGCTGAGAGAGAGAGAGTTGACAGTTGACTTTATTTGCGGGCATGCATGGACTGGATGCCTACCTATCTAAGTCGTTGCTGTAGGTAGCACGGTTGCAGCATTGAAGTGCATACGCAGTCATAGTTGCGTTGCCGTTCCTGTTGCTGGCATGTTCATCGTACTGACATATTGGCCATCATCACACCCATTCTGTCTCACAGGCCTTAGAGATGCCAATGGCGCTGTTTAGATAAACTCCATGGACACATTATACTTACTGCATATATATTTATAGTGATTGTTTATGAGTCAAAACCATATTTTTAATAAATCCGAAGGGATTTGTCAATACTCCAAGTGTATTTATACAATGAAAAGCTCTCAGTGAAAACTCATCGCCGTTGGAATTCAGCGTTAAAACATGTAGGTCCCGTAATCTTTCGGAGGGTTCACGCTTGCATTATTTATTTATATTTTGTTTTAAAGAAAGAACATTTCATAATTTACATAAAAATAAAAAATAAAAAATAAATGTAAGGCGCGATAACCCCGAAGAGATCTAAGGCCGAGCTTCTCTTCCAATTTGCGTCGTTGCTTCTCTTGATTTCCCTACAAATTGCCGGACGTGACCTACATGTTTTATGCCGACTCCGAACGGGAATCTGCAAGCAGATGTGTTTTCACTGAGAGCTTTTTATGGAAGAAATACACCGGAGCGCTTGCCAAACACTGCCGAGGGGCGACCCCGCTTAGGGGTGCGAACCCGGGGCATAAGGTGTGGTAGGCGGAGCACGCTACCATCACACCACGGTGGCCGCCAATATCATAATTTACATACCTAATAGATCTGCATAGTCTATTTTCGTCAAGTTTTTAATCATTCATTTTCCCACAACCTAGGAGGTAAAGCCATATTCCGGCTGTTGGATCATGTAGGCAGACACTTTTAAGAACTTTAAATTTTTTAAATTATTGCTTCTCCTAGAACCAGCAACTATAAGCAATAGATATCTTTGTTAGCCCTATTTACTTACCGGTACGAGTTTCTGCATGTTGAAATGCAACGGTCACATTTTCTCACACAAGTCGGTAGCTTTTTTCTTCCATGTGGTCTCTTCCGTTTTTGTGCATATTACTCTTTTGTATAATATACTGTTTATGGCAAGGAGCTAGCGATTAGTAGCGATTTGTAATCGATTTTTTATCCGAGTTTCGCCAATTTTTTCCAGCTTTATCAGTTTTTATCGAAACTAATCGATTTATTTTCGAATATTTATCGAAATTATATGGATTTGTATCGATATCGAATTTATGATTATTAATCGAAAAGTTTTCAATATGTTAACAAAACTCTGACTTGTTATCGAAAAAACTATCGATTTGCTGTCGAAAGTGTATCGATTTGAAATCGCGTTCTTATCAATGGGTCATCAGCGTATTATCGATTTGTTATTGAGAAGGTATCGATTAGTTTTTCAAAAAGTTGTGCATTTATTATCGAAATATTTTTGATTTGCTTTAAAAAAGTTATGAACATATTAGAGAAAAGTTATCGATATGTGCTAAAATTGTTACCTGCTTTTTATCGGCTTGCTGTCGATTTGTTACCAATGAGTTATCTATTTTTATCAATTTAGTATAGAAAAGTTACCGATTCGTAAGGAAAAATGATCGGTTTCTTAAAGGAGTGGTACCAATTTGTTATCGGCGTGTTATCGATTTTTACCGACAACTAATTGGTTTTTATGAAAAAGGTATCGATAAAAGTTAAATAAAAATCTATGACCCCGTAAACCGCCAGAACAAGACGATGGGAAACAAATAAGCAGGCGATTACTCGCCGATAACTCAAATATAGCAATTCGTTAACGATATTTACCCAACAAAAACCATTCACTTATCGATATAGTATGTACCAAAAAGATGCTGACGAAGTTTTTCAAAAAGCCGATAGTATTTGTTGTATCCTGCGGTTCAACTGCAAGCCCTTGGGCGAGTTCTAGTTTATATAAATTTTGCGGACGTACTTCGGTATGCTTACGCATCGAGCTACACGACCAATGGGTACTCGCGCCTCTTTATTCCATGAAAATGGAATAGTATCGATATTAAGTTTGGTCCGACTGTCGAAAATGACAGTCTCAAAGGGGAAGAGATTACCCCCAATATCACGATGACTTGACTTGACTACCTGAGTTGATTTAGCCATGTCAATTTTTTAAAATATCTGTGAAATGTGACGGGTATATTTGGTATCTAATCAATCGTGTATTCTAGAACCGGATCGCATCGGATCACATAGAATATCATCTCATACAAAACATTTTTTTAGAAAAGAGGGTTTTGCGAGTATATTTCAAATGGCAATTCAGCAACAATCACGAAAAACAGACTACCAAATATTCAATAAATACATGAATAAGAGATCCCAAACAAACACGATGCCTTCCCTAAAGTTATTACGAAGGAGTTACCGACTTTTTTCTTATCTGAACAAAAATTATTTCGAAACTGTAGTAGCCAGCCTTTGTTATACCCAATATTGGCTTTCATACATTTGAACGTCGTCCTTCTTCGGATCATCATCATTATCTTTCTCATTCTCTCCAACTTTGTTTTTACTCATATTTCCTCTTCATGTTTATCCTTAATTTGTCCTTTCATAACGTTCATCCACTCCCTACAGTTTCTAATACGAGAAGTGAGCACCTGTCACTCTTTCAAAGTGCTATACAGATTCATTAGTTTACTGCAAATACTTAAAATATCATTAGTTTTGAGCCAAAACCTCGGATTGTGAGCAAAATATATTTACCTGCCCGGTAGATTAGCCGCCCACTTTTTACCAAATTTTTTAAAACTAGTAATATACCGGGTGGCCACGAGAACTACTGTAAAAATTAATTTTAAAGATAAATTAGAACTAACTTGAATAATCGAAAAACATAGAAAGTTTTGCCACCACTTTCCGAACTTATCACTTAAAGGGTTCCAAACCATTCTAATAAGTATTTCAGAAAATTTGGGACATAATGCCGAAATTTAATAAAAATTCTCTATAAATATTCTCAAAAATTCAAGTAGATGTCGGTTCACTCGCGACTATGCCAACATTCGCCGCAATATGTTAACAACTATGTGCGCGAGACGCTTTAAAAATCCAGAGCCAGTATAAATCTACAACCTACTGGACTGCACTCATTACAGTACTACGTTGATTCGGCTCACGGATCAGCACAAAGTCAACCTAACTACCAGGCCACAAGTCACGAAATGAGATGATTTTTTCGCAAACTATCCGTATTAGTTTTATGTTCAGCTTTAGGCTCCCAGTCAGGAAGTCGGAACATTAGGAAATTCCCAGAAATATCAGAACACAATAGTCGGTAGCCTTATAGACACTCTCACCCCATGTCATTCACACGAATTGATTTGAACGAGGATGTAGGGGCGCGGCAAGCGTCTGCATGGAGAACGTTACTCGTGCCCAAGACCGTATTTCGCAGTAATCGTGGGATGGACGTGTGTCTTACGATTGATGACACTACGCGCGCCACTGGCACCGACTATGTCGCGGCTGTGGATCACACGGCTTCGAACCCCTCAGAGTGGCACGGCGGGAGCCGCGTGACTGTCATAGAGCCAATTCTGAGCCGACCAAGTTTAAGTTGCGCTGATCACTGCCAGTGTATCTCCAGCGGAACGATCTGACTGCGATAAAGGATGCGGCGTGGCATGGCAATGTGATCCAGTGCCGTACCGACGTTCAGGGATTCCTAACATCTACTCTGATAGCACAGCAGGTGCTACTCGATATTCGCCTTGAGCTCAAACTACAGTAGCGATCGAGGCGGTCTCGGCCAACGAGTGCCGCTGACTCGCTGAGCACGATTGCATCGGCACGATATGTTACAATTAAGATTATCTGCCGGGTCCCGGCCATAGCGAGTTATCCCGCCGTAACTGTCAAGGCTTACAGCGGAACCGGAATTTATGAAGATGTCTGTGGATTTTGGATCCGCTGGCCACTGTGCGATTGTATCATCACACATAGCTGGGCCTCGCAATACAGCTCAGCAAACGTGGAAGCGGACACCACGTCTTGCACGCGGTAGCAGATTCTTCTGGCGACACAGTGGATGCAGAGAGGTCTGTTGAAAAATTGCGTCTCACGTACCAGCGCTCACTTAGGTCAATGCGTCATTGGGAGTCTTTGACAGCGGGCACTGTCCACACACTGAGTATCCATGCGGTACGTCTCAATATACTGGAAACTCCATCCTGCTGCAGCTGTATGAGAGGATGATGAGGTGTAATCACCAAATAACTTTATGCTTGATTGCCCAGCTTTTGCCAGAACTAGGCGAAAGTACTTTCGGTCGCGACTCACTTGGATCTCCGAGGATTTATCCAAAGTTGAGATCGGTATCATTCGGAGCTTTATCGTTGCTACCCAACGATTCTCTAAGTTAGCTAGATCTAAGTCACCGTTATTTTTGGGTGTATGTGGTATCACAACGGGCCTTCGTGTTGTCCAAGTGAGCTATCCTGATCAGGGCACGTACCACCTAACCTATCCTATCACTATGATTGATAATAATGTATATTATATATACCAAATTAATCTATACCATTTTGTGACTCGACAGTACTGTACCAGATCGTTTAAAAATGAAGTATGTATTATTTGATTTATAGCTGATAGCACAATCACAGCTCACCTTTGGGTTTCACTACGTTTAATGAATTAAAGCTCATATGTAGCTGCTACAGCGGCAGTTAGTAATAAGTCGTTGTTGTGGCCATTAGTAATCAACTAGACTATTTTTATTTTGTCTTGGCTGCAATAGTTTAAATGAGAGAGTGTATACATCAGGGGCATCGTATAGATGCTTGGCTACGCGACAAACTACACGCCAACAGTACAATTGACTTTGAACTCTCACATTTAACTCACTCTTCAAACTTATATTTTAATCTATAAGCGCTCAACAAACAGCAAATGCTTTGTTTGCTTGCACGCTCTCTACTCTACTCATTTCAATCTACGTATCTTTTGCATAAGTCTTCTTGTCTTCTATAATAGTTATTTTTCTACTTGCTCTATGGCAAACTATTGCTTGTTCGTGCTATATTAGATACTTCTTGTCTGAATCCACATTGTAAAGAAATGTTATCTAATGCAGCTTCTTCAACTGCTGTTTGCTTGTATTGTTGTTATTGTGTTGTGGTTTTGATAAAATGCGTTAGTTAAACATGCAATATATGGGTATGATTACAATTAATTATTCCATTGAATTGTTATTATGGCGTTTGCACTTCTGGCATCTCGCACAATCAAACAAACATATGGGGATTCTTCATATTCGGTTACCGAGCAGCTACATTTTTTATGCCTATTAAGTATGTGTTGTTATTTGATTGCTTGTTGCTGTCATCACTTGTAAAAGTCCAAAAGAGTTAGTTTCACATGGTTGATAAGTCGCCAATAATTACCACAGAACAAACAGATGAATACAAATTACAAGTTATCTAGTTTAGGTCGATCAAAATCTTAAGATTTTTAATCATAACTGCAAATATTCTAAAGTTCTGCGACAACTCTAATAAAGAGTCGCCAACATTACAAAGAACGAAAGATGAATACAAATTAAAAGTCGACCGCGATCTTAGTGATTAGTTTAGTCGAAAAATCTTAAGATTTTTAATCAACTGCAAAAAATCTAAATTACTACAAACAAACGCTTCATTAGAGTCGCACATTATTACAAAGGACAAGAGGTGAATACAAATTAAAAGTAACTGTTTTAGATCGATATAAAATCTTAAGATTATGCAGTTATGATTGCACATAATCTAAATTTCTACAACCAACGCTGATTAGAGCGCCAATAATTACAAAGGAACAACAGAGATACAAATTAAAAAGTATCTAGGTTTGGGTCGATTAAAATTTTAAGATTTTCTAGTCGAACGCAAATAATCTAAATTCTACGAACAGCGCTTGATTAGGTCGCAAATAATAACAAAGAACGACAGGTGAATACAAATAAAAATAATTTAGTTTAGTTCGGTTCAAATCTTAAGATTTTTAATCATACCTGCAAAAAATCTGAAGTTGTCAAACAATGATTGATAGAGTCGCCAATTATTACAAAACAAACAGATGAATACAAATTAAAAGTGATTGAGTTAGATCGGATAAAATCTTAAGAAGAAATTTTTTAATCATAGCTGCAAATAATCTAAATTTCCGACAACGCTTGAATTAGAGTCGCCAATAATTACAAGAAGAACAACAGACGAATACAATTAAAAGTATCTAGTTTGGGTCGATTAAAATTTAAGATGTTCTAATCGTTAACGAAAATAATCTAAAGTTATACGAACAACGTTTGATTAGGGTTGACAATAATTACAAAAAACAACAAATTAATACAAATTAAAAGTGATTTAGTTTAGATCGATTTTTTTTTTTGAAATCTTAGAATTTCCAATCTAACTGTAGAATAATCTAATGTTCTACGAACATCACTTTTTGGGACCCTTTTCTCTATTAAATGCAGATTTTTTCGTAGTAAAGATTCTACTCCGGGTCACCAGTAATTTTTAATTGATGAAATATATAAATATTGGCATCTTCGATTTTCTATCCTTACGGCAATCCTAGTTTAAGCATACCAGATTGTGTGAGAGAGTGCCTGTGCGAAAAGCGGTTCTAGGCAGATTCAGAAACCTTGTACCAAACTGTCCGAGTGCACTGGACCTTTTTTATAGTGGAAACTGTCGCCGCTACAACTTTCCCTACACGAAGCAATAGTAGGTGTCCAAATAGAAAAACAAACTTTGCCAAGATCACAGATATTAAGATTTAAAAGTTAAGAGGAGTATTTTTTTTTCGGATACAAAGCTGCATCGGTATGAGTAAATCTTTTGGCTACACTACCGGCTGCAACAAAGAAGATATTTGTATGCCTTGCATCACAAGCCATGCTTTGGACTCGGGAACATTCAACGTCACTTTTCTTGTTGAAATATACGCGACGTAAGCTGAATGTAGAGAACTGGCCGTGATAGTTGGTGCGTGTTACAAAATATTAAAGTGTCAGTGGGTACAATGAAAACAAAAAGAGAGAAAATGAACTGATAAGATGGCAGTCTCACCTTTCAATTACCTTTTTTGCTTCATTTCTTATTCGCGGTAGTTTTTGTATCGTATACAATATACCCGGAACGTTTTGGAGGATCCGGTGTCGATGTTGATGGTTTTTAGACAAACATTGGTCCAGTACGATTCAGGAACGATTTTATATAGCCACGTTGGGGAAACTTCTCTCTGTGAGAGTTGCGGGTGGTCAACAGCGCTCGGCTTTGTTTTAGTGAAAATGTCAAAGTATGCCCGCAAAAGGTCTAGACAAAAAATTTGCGACGGAACAAGATTAAACGACAAGATAAGGAAGTTGTAAAGTCTTCTGAATACCGCGTGATCGCAAAGTCGCCCTATACGAGATCGAATGTGATAGCCAGTGTTTCCCCGGTGGTATCTTCAATATCGATATCTCATCAAGAGTGGTATTCACAAGGCGGCCTCAGGCGTCCAGGGGTAGCCAAACGTAAACATTTGAACACCCTTCGATACAAAGCTGTAAAATTCCTATTCCTACCAAGAGGCTGAAAAAGTGGACAGTGCACCAAAAGATCAACCATCTCAATTTTAAACGATCCGTAATAAAAACTATGTATTGGTCGCTGTATCTAGGTAGGCATTGTTCATGAGTCTTATAACGATATAGCAATAGAAAGGAACGCCTCTTATTTGCTATAGCAAAGAATTTGAAGAGCTTGTGGCCAGATCCTAAAGATCTATCACCTCAAGCCTTTCTAGAAGAACAAAATATAAATATATTCAGATTAGTTGCAGTGATCAGCGGTTGCAAGACTGATTGCAGGACGGAGGGTTGCAAAAAATGGTACCGAAAAATTGGTATCATGACCCTGATTCATAGTAGGATATTTA
>JARSSU010028486.1:0-67046 GCA_029619165.1 Eurosta solidaginis
TGTCCTTGTACAAAAAACGAGAATTTGTGAAATTGTATGGGAATAAAAAGTTATTATAAATAATTGTTTGAAATAAAAGAAAATAAAAGACGACAAAATTTGCTCAAGTGAAATTGATTGCTTGTCACTCTTGTAGCTAAATATAAGGACATAATGAGTGCAAGAAATCGGATGTGGCGGCGCTAGGAAAAAGGAAGCAGCCTGGAGAAAGGTCGGGAAGGATTTCAATTCTCAAAGTGAATCTTCTTTTATTCCGGGATGAAAACTCGTTGAGAAAAAATATAACAATCTAAAACAGATTTAAGGAAAAAGCTGCACAGAAAAGAAGTCAGTGTATGCAACAAGGGGTGGGCCGCCTTCAACAAAACTCACAGACATGCTTCTATCCATTTTGCATGAAAAGCAAATAAATGATGGAAAGTCAGTATGACAGCGATTTCATCCCACATTACAAGTACGTATAAGCTTGTGTTTATATAATTTTACTTACGTGATCGCATTTCTTAGAGCCATCAGCAAAAGCATCAGATGATACGGAAGAAGAAGAAATATAGTGGTTGGAAGATGAAAAATGGTCTCTCTTCAGGTATTAGACTGTTGAAACTATATTTGTAGTAAATTGCACTGTTTCTGTTTTATTTCCACAGACCCTGTAAATGAAAATGGTGACGAAGCAGTTGAAGTGATGAAAGAGAATACCAAGAGCGGTGGAATAAATAGCCCGGAATGCTCAGGCAACCAAAAAGTGCCAAATTGAAGGCAAGCTCAAGGGGAAGAAGAAATACTAACGCACAGTCTAGTTGGTCAAAGTTAGCGGAGGTTAAGCTAAATGGACAGAGGAGAAGTTGAGGGTAGATCGACTTACTAAAGGAAGAGCACCAAAAAAAAATTAGTCAATGGAAGAAAAAGCGAAGCTGGAAAGGGGCTAATGAGAGAGAAACACGAGACAGAACTTCAAGTTTTGAAGAAAAGAACTTGAATGAGCAAAAGTAATTGCAACCATATCCCAAAAAAGTGAATTTTTTTATTTTAGATACATGCCGTTATATTTTAAAGGGGTTTTGTTATAATGGGTTAGTGGAATATATTCTTGTTGTAAGAATGTACAGTGAACTAAAGATAACGGGACAAATTGAACATGGCTTTGGTCGTGAACATGTATATTTTTAGATGTTTTGGATTAATTTCATTTAAATATAACGAAATTTATAACAGGTGACGCATCAATAAAAAGTTTCAAAGTTGACCTTTTTGCACAATAAAAGTGAAGATAGGGAAGAAGATTCCATCGTGTTAGTATTTTAAAAAAGTGTGCAAGAATCGGTGTGTCCCTTACGAGAGAACTAGCAACAACAAGGAATGTCTGGTGGAACGACTTTAGAATTGTTTGATTTCGAAGATTTGTTAATATGTACTTTCATATATCGTTGTGAACCATAACACGCAAATTTCATTAAAATATTTCACCTTCAAAAAATTTGGTGGCACAAATTTCTAGTCACATTTGCTACGAATAGAACCATTTTCAATTTTGTCCCAGTTTTTATCTTTGGGTTCGACATGTATTTATGGTATTTATTTTTGGCAATACCCAGTGGGAAAGTGGGTAATGCATTATCTTTTTCATCAATGAAAGAAGGCTTGAAGCAGAAAGTTCTTTGAATAGTCAATTATCTTATTATTTATATTTACAGAATTCATGCGCTTACACCGTCGTTATAATGGTGAATTGTCAGTTATTACGTTTTCTAGGTGAACACGGAAAAGAATAAACATTTACTAGGCGTATGCGATGGACCTCTTTCGACACCGCCAACGTAATCATCAGCATTATATTATTATTATAGAGTCAATGTCTTTATAACACTGCCATGTTATATGAACATAAACCGATTATTATTTCAACAAACGAAATTTTTCCTGGCACATTTGAAATCACTCTGAATGTAAGATGAAGATTTGTTCAGTCGAGCATGGAAATCCGTTTAAGATTTTTTTTGAAATTAAATGATTATTGAAGACTTTATGAGCGTATAACGTAGTACATGATTCGCAGAATTTATAAGAATATGTTTGTTTTTCAAGACCTTTCATAGAGGTATATCGGCAATAATCTACCATTGTTTTTTTGTACAGTATAGGACTTTGTTGAATTTTTTGTTTGTAGAGGAAAGTGCCTGCAAACTTTTCAAGGCGTATCTATAGCAGAAACTGAATAAATAAAAGATCGAGTGTGACTTATTTAGAATTCAGACAATTGAGCAGAGCCTTGAAAACTCGTATCATGGTGTATGGCAGTTTTAGCTCATTCTATTTTAGTAACATCATGTGCAAGTTGATAAACTTTCCCCGATTTTCAGCATTTTTTTTGCGACGGAATGTTGAGTATTTCTTCCATACAACTCCTGAACGAAAAGTGTTTTTCAATCAAAACCATGGAAATATATTCAGCTCCTCAGCCGAACGCTAGGCTTCTGGCGCTGCGTTATTTTTGTTTTTATATAGTCATTTGTATTATTATGCTATCAGCTTTATAATAAAAACAAATAAAAATAGTCACATTCCGTCCGTGGCAAAAGAATTCTGAAAATTCATGGGAATTTTGAGCATTGCTTCTAACTCGCACATTATTTACTAAAGTAGAATGAGCATACGCGTGTACTCAAAAAATTGTTTGAGAATTCGATGAAAAAAGTATTCAGTTTTTGATACAAATTTTCAAGATTGTTGATCCCTGTCCTGATTCTAAGTAGGTCATATGGATTTTATTTCATTCAGTTTCTAGTATACGAGTATCGCTATATTTTAAATGAAAGATTATAAAAACCCATAAATAATGTACGTTACGAGATAGATGCATTTTCAATTTTTGTGTAGCCTATTAATATGAGCAGAGTGTATATTACTGATAACTTTGCAATTTCTTAAATGAACTCGAGAATTAAATTATCCGTAAACACTTCCATATGTGTTTTATTGAGATGGCAACAATTATGAATTTTTGTAAATTGAACTTGTTACGATGTTCGAAAGTGTTATTTATGCAAAGACGTTCTTGTGAGCCTGCACGGAACTTTGATCGTCTCTAGAACGATTGTGAGGTACAGAGAGTACATATTACCGCACTCTCCAAATCTCCTGATAGTTGCGGAGCTACTCATCCCGATTGTCACAGCAAATATATGCAACACAGCAGTTGCTACAATAATGCTCTCCACCGTTTTAAGTGCATACGTAATCCTACTGTATCACTGCGAACCGGCGCTTCCAGACACCATATGACCGTTCTATACAGTTTCGTGTGCGAATTTGGGATTCATTAAACAAGTTTTCAGCTGGGGTATAACCTGTAGAGTGGTGTGATAACTCTATTAGTATTTTCGTATCCACTGTCGCGACAACAAGTCCGTTTTTAAACTCCCCAGATTCTAGGCGAAATGAATTCTTGAGTTTCATATCATTGCATCATGGTTGAAACCTGGCCATCGAGCAACATATCTTGTATGCATATAATATGTATGTAATAATATAGTTATATGTTCATGCAGCAGTGGCTGTAGACGGCATTCAATTGCATTGGCATACAAAACTACATATACTCAATCATAATACAATGCTGCACTGATGACATGATACGAACCTTTTATCTCTCTCAATTTTCGTTTCCAGGAATGGGTCTTGAAGTTCATTCGATTGTAAACAAGAGTTCGTTCGTTTCCAAGAATGGGTCTTGAACTCAGATGGCTATAGAGTTGCCACCACAAAAACAAAAACTCCAAGATCCGGCTCGGTTCATTATTTAAAAAATCAGCAAGTAAGGTGATAACAACTTATTAAATTATAAAAGGCAAAGTTTTGTAGAATATTTTGTGGTAGATATGAAAAAATATGAAATAATATTTCGATTGCGTTGCTTTGCTTTGTTGCGCTGGCACCGCCATAAGATAACAATGACGCTAGCCCCTTTTTCACTTTGATGCACCAAAATGGTTATGGTACATAAGATGTATATCCCATACAATAAAAACGCAAAAAATTTATAAGGAAATTACGAATTAGATCACTTGATGAGTATCTGCGTTGTCTCGTCCGCGAAAAGCTGTTAATTAATCATGTTGCGTTTGACCTATAAGCTATACCTACACTCGCTCAGCTGTCACGAGTGGAATGTTGCAACGCTCCACACAAACCTGGCCCTTATGCTCCATTTACGTCAATGCGACGACTAGAAGCTGACTTTTTCTCCATCGAAAGCTGCTATCAAGCGTTTCGTGTGCAGCCTTCGATGAAGGTGTTGTCGCGATATTTCCCAGCTGGTGAAAAATAGTTATTTTTTCTTCGGATTTGTAGTCCTGACAAAAATTCGAGTTTTTGATGTTCCCATTTGACAGCTGTAGAGTGTTTTCAGTGAAAATTATAATTAACCTTATACCATGTAAATATACCCACAAGTTTTCTGAATGCCCAATTTGATTTGAGTATAGATGGTAGTCTGTGCCAGATTATAATAAACAAAATGCACATTTCACTGCGCTCTCACAGAGCGAGAAGTTTTTCATATCTGGTGTCATCTGTGAATGCTGCTGTGGCTGGTGGCTGAACACTTCGCTAAATACTCTTCTTTACACTGACGCTTCGGGTTACCGAAGCCAATCGGTTAGCGCCAACAAAAAGTACTTAAGTCGAGGTATTCTTAGAACATACTAGAATTTCAAAGTTGAGATGCTTAATAACAGTGTACAAGTGTTGTTAAACTAATAAGTGTTTATATATTTGTGAAAAGTGAAGCAGTTTCCAGGCACCTTATGGTCTAAAATGGACAGTGGTTGATAAGTAGCGGCCGAAACTTTTCGACGAGTGAGAAATTGATAACCATGCATGTCTAGCCAGCAGCTTCACAAGCGAAGTAGCCGCCCTGTATATTGTGTTACCCCTAATCGGTGTACCATCGATGTAACCACACAAAACAGCTGTTGATTGGATAAACTTTTAAGCGCACAACAGAATTGAGCGGTTTAACAATAATATTATTATATATATATATATAACAAATGTCCTAGTTTATTGTTATTATTACTTATTGAGACGATAGGATGACATTTTTTAGAGAGCTCATTTGGAGGAGCGTTTTGGACAATAGTAATCCCATGAACCTTCCCTGTGCTACATTCTCAGCATTATTTTCGTTTGCCCAAGGAAGCGTGTAAGATGCTAATCGAGATTAGATGCAAAGGATGACCACTTGTTGCCTCACTTTTTTGGCGCATGGTTCCTACCAAAATGTGTTGCTAAAACATGTATGATACACTCAGTCAGGCCATCTGCTTTCACGAGCAATCAAGTACTTAGTAAACTTGATTGTGAGAGAAAAGCGTCCGAAGTAATTTTCCGACACAAATGAGGAGAATTGGCTTATTCGCAACCTTTGCGGTAAAATTTCACCCAATTTTTTTATAAAAATAATTCTTTAACCATATTTTTATCTGGTATTATAGAAAATTTAATAGCCAACGCACCGTTTTAGCATTTATAAGTATGTATAACATGATACACAGGACAAGGTAAACGGTTTTCTGACATAATTGACGTCTTTACGCTATTTAAAAACCTCAATTCTCTGAAAAAGAAACGATATCGAAAATGAAGACCTTGCGTATACCTTTGTTGAAAAAGAGCTGGTATCACAATCATATTGACGATATGCTACCTTATGTAAAAGATATGGTAGTGGCACCTATGAACGGGCCTTATTTCAACCAGATCAAGCTTTCACACATCAATTCGTTCATTAACGACACCTTGCGTCCTGTTCTTCCTTTAATCTACGTTCGCTATCGATATTGATGCGTACGGTGTGTGCAGCGCGATGCATAATTTTTAACACTTTTAAAACTGTGCAGTTTCACGCTTTTTGCATCATAAACTTTAAAATTAATAAATACAGTTTTTATATGGTAAAAACATTAAACATCGTGTTCATGTGTAACGTTGGTCAAGTATGTGAGAGCTGAGCCGTGGATATACGACGCTTTCCTTCCTGAGGTTTAGTAATATAACCTACATCCGCTGCAGCAGGTAAATACCGGCAACGCATTTTGGAGATCTCACAGGTTTTCTGGTGAAAAACCGGCGCCCGCTGCAGAAATGTCTAGCAAACACTTGGGTATTCGTAATACCCTTCATACGTATAATGGCACGATAGATTTTGTTACATGCGACCCGACAGGATTTTTGTCCAATATAGAGTAGTCTTCGATTAGACTAAGTAATCTGCAACGTCACGTTATAATGCGAACTCCCCTTTATTTCCTATTCAACCTAAACACTGAACCTCCCTGGTTCTTATTTGCTATAGCGTGTCGACAACCACTTCTTTTTAGATCCTCACGACCAGATTGCGAACCAAGCAAATCCACTACGTGCGTGATGCTCACCTTTTGCTTCTCCACCCATATAAACCTGGAGTTTGTCATTTTCGCAATTCGTCCTCGCAGGTGAGCCTCGGGAGTGGACGTCTTTGTTAAGAATATTTTTCCCTCCTGCTAGCTACTGAGTGGAGGGGGCGCCGTCATGGCGCGGGTCACCCTTCACATTAGGTACTGGACGACGTAGGATGCCTTGTGCTAGACTTTGCGTCGCGCCCTCCTAGCGTGTTGAGGTGGCCCGACGCTTCCGTGGCCATTAACCCCTCTCAGTTCTAGGTCTTAGGCTGGGCTGAGTGGACGTGCGCTGTCATGGCGCGGGTCACCTTCCTTAGTAGAGTGTCCGACGGGGAGGATCGTCCTTGTGCTACTTGCCCCCCGCGCCCTCCTAGTGTTGTGTGGTCTGATGCCTTAATGACCATACAACCCCTCCCCCTGCAGTCCTAGCTTTGGCTGGCTGAGTGGTAGTGGCGCCGTCATGGCGCGGGTCACCTTCACTTCGTGAAGGACGACGGGGAGATGCCTTGTACTACTTTTGCCCACGCTCCCTCCTGAGGTGTTGAGCGGCCCGACGCCTCATGACATCACGCTTCCCCTCATCTCTGTTTCGGCCGTGAGCCGATGCGTGCGCACAGGGGCTACCGCTGTGCCGTTAAGGTGCACTTCCCCTCCGCCCACGGGTCGACCACGGTGTATCGCTGGTACGACCCCGCCCCCCTTACGCACCTTCTACTAGTGTGCAAGTAGGGGGCGGGGGTGTCCAGCGGTGAAACCAGCACTAACGGTCCTCGCAGTCTCTTCCGCAGGTGACTGACCCCGCGACTTACCAAAGCTGCGAAGAAGAGCGATTAGCCGGATCCCGTGAAGCCGACCGACCAATACCAGCCCGTTGGTACGCTATCCTACCCCGCCCGGAACACGCAGCCCGCTGTCCAGGTAAACCCCATCGCCGGCCTTTTTCTCTCTCTCTCTCTCGGCCTGGTACGCGCTCCGTAGCCCACCGCAGCTGCCGTCGCCCCTCTGGTGCCGCCTCTGCTACGACTACCGTTGGCCGTTCGCATCCTACCCCGTTGAGCCGCTGTATCCGTCCCGCCGCTGCTACGACGAACCGTTGGCCGTATCGCCATCCTACCGCCGTTAAGCCGCTGCATCCGTCACTTCGACTATACCGCTACACCCCCGTCCGCTAATACTGTCCGCCGTCCAGCCACTGCGCTCATACTACTGTACCAATCCGTCCGCTAATACTGTCCGCCGTCCGACCGCCGCGCTGATCCCGCCGCTGCTCCCGGACAACGTACCATCCCGCCCGCTACTGCACCGCCGCTAAACAACCGTACCGACCTCTCCGCTACTACTACGCCTATTAGCACCGCCTCCATCTTTGTACGGAAAGCTGCTGTCCGCCTAATATCCCCAGCCGTATGTGCGTGTCTTCGTAACACATAAATATCGTGTATTTATTCGTAGGGGTTTGTGGGACCTTTACTCGACTCTGGATTGACTGAGTGTTACCCCAGCCTAGACAAAACCCACCTCATAATATATCCCAAGAAATTTCACAATCGATGGAGTTTTTTTGTGTGGTATTTTTACAAATTTTACCCGGACACTTAAAGAGTGAAAAAAGCATTAACAACATGCAAAAGTAACATTTAATAGCTAAACTTGGTACTTTTAAAAATATTAATTTTGAAAATTAATTTAATTTGAAATAATAAAGCATAATTCATATAAAATTATACATATATGTTATTGTTGAACATTGAAACTCTGTACTTGAACATCGTGAACCCTGTTTAAATGTCATTCATAATATGTAAAATGAACTATTTTGATGTATATTGGAACGATTTTCCGTCATCCCTTGTCAAATTGGTTTTGAGACAAACCGGTTTCGGCGTTGTGCCATCATCAGTGTCGATTTTCGTTCTGATCTGTTGTTGTCGTTTGTCCTGTATTTATAGTTCGTAGGTATATGAGCAGGTATTGTCAAATTGATGCTTGTGTATATTTAGTTATGTGTATGTGCTGTGTGTTCATTCAGAACCGAGGGTGGTTTACTAATCGATTTGTGTGGCTGACTGGGGTAGGTAGAAATCTGTGATTTTAGTCGTTTGACCTTCTTTGTCGGTTTTTTGTTTTTGGTGTGTTAATTGTTTTGTGTTTATTTGTTGTTGTGTGTTTGTCTGTTGTACCTGTGTGATTAAGTTGTTTCCTGTAAACAAGTTTTAAAGGCTCGAATATTGTGTCAGAAATTGTGTTTATCTGTTCGTTTATTATTCTACCGTCGAATGTTTTCTGTTTGTAGATTTCCATGTTTTCGAGTACGTTGAGACGTCGGCCCTTTTCTTGTATGTGAAGAACCCTAACTGTTTTATTGATCTTTGCTGGGGAACATTCATTCTCGACCATGTGATTCGCGAAGTTAGACTCGGGTATAATGTTTGGATTCCGTATTTTTTTGTTGTAATCTCTAATATGTTCTCTGAACCTCGTTCTTATTTGCCGTCCTGTTTGTCCTATGTAACTATGCTGGCATCCGCAGGTAAGCTTGTATACGCCGTGGCTGCTAAACGGATCCTCTGAGTTAATGTTAGTTCTTAGTTTTCGGCCTAGATTGTTCGATGTTTTGAATGCTGTGTTAATGTTGTATTTTTTAAAGAAGTTTGCCAATTTATATGTTGCTTTTCCAGTATATGTCATAGTCGTCCAGCTATTATTTTCCTTTTCATTATTTCTTTTTGGTTCTCCATTTGTCCTTCTGAGCTTATCTACTGGTGCTTTTTTATATCCGTTGTTTGCAGCGATATTATATATGACCTCAAGTTCTCTCTTATATGCCTCTTGTGTAAGAGGTGTTCTTTCAAGTCTATGTACCAAGTGCCTTAATGCTGCATTTTTATGCTGTTGAGGGTGATTTGAGGTATTGTGTATTATTGTGTCGGTGGCCGTTGACTTTCTATATATGTCATAGTTAAATCTTTTGGCTTATTTATCAATATTTATCGTGAGGTCTAAATAGTTGATTCCTCCGTCTTTTTTGGTTTCCATTGTAAATTTTATATTTCCGTGCTGCTTGTTGAGGTACTCCAGTACAAGCTTTTCGTTATTAGTAGTTAAAACGCATATTATGTCATCCACGTATCTAGCATAAAATGACACGCCTAATTTGGACTTCAGCTCCTGTATGTACTTTTCTTCCAGATTTTGCATGAACACTTCCATAAGAATTGCTGATGTGGGGCTTCCCATTCCAAGACCGTTTGTTTGTCTATATATTTTATTGTTGAAATTTCTTACTTCTTAATAAACCACTGAATTGAACGGTATTATAAATTTGCGCAGTTTTCATTAGGTTATGTGCCCAGAAGTTTCCATAAAAATTTGTGTAATATAAAATGGCATCATGAACACTTTATGCTATTGAAAAACTGGATGTGTCCAGCTATGAAACGTGGATTGTACAGATGAGAAGTGTGCTGATCCATGGTGGTTTGTGGAAAGTGGTAAATGAAGCGAAACCTACAAATGCAGACGAATTGGCATTATGGACAGTAAATGACGAAAAAGCGTTGGCAACGATTCTACTCAGTGTGAAGTCAAATCAACTTATTTATATAAAGAACTGCAAGTCAGCAGCAGAAGCATGGCAGATATTAAAGGAGGTGCATAAGCCTCAGGGTCCAGTACAAAAAGTTTCATTGTACAAGCAGCTGTTAAGCAAGCAAATGGGCGAGGAGGAGAATGTACAAATATTTCTGAATTCTTTTACTGAAGTGGCTGATAAGTTGGCGGAGACTGGTATTTCAATACAGGATGAATTGTTAAGTATAATTCTGTTATCAAGCTTACCTAAATCGTACAAGAATTTTGTAATAGCGATGGAGACGAGCGATGATCTACCAAATTTTAATGCATTAAAGTTAAAGTTTTTAGAAGAGGGAGAACGGCGTAAAAGGCAGGTCATAGCATCGGAAATTGGTGGACAGCAAGCTCGTGAAAATGTCAATAAGAGAACGCAGCAGAAGTTTAATGGTAAATGTTTTGTATGCGGAACGAAAGGGCATTATGCAAGTACGTGCAACAACAAAGAAAAGAAAAATGTTAGCGAAGCTGCTATGAATGTTATTGCAATGACGAAAACGCCCAGAACATTCGACGAAACATGTTGGTATATAGACAGCGGGGCAACATCTCACATGTGTAACAACAAGCAATGTTCGTGAATTATGAAGAGGTAAGAGAGAATATTTGGCTAGCATCAAACACATCAATAGTAGCATTTGGAAAAGGTGATGTATTGTTGAAAACAAAACAACGAAATGTTCGGTTGCACAATGTATTGTACTCGCCGAATTTGAAGGCGAATTTCATTTCTATAAGCAAAACAGTAGAACGCGGTATGACAGTCAAGTTTAAAGACGAGCATGCAAGTTAACAGTACACTTCC
This sequence comes from Eurosta solidaginis, assembly GCA_029619165.1. Lineage (NCBI taxonomy): Eukaryota > Metazoa > Arthropoda > Insecta > Diptera > Tephritidae > Eurosta > Eurosta solidaginis. The sequence continues at coordinate 10,876 of JARSSU010028486.1, forward strand.
CACAGTGCCCTTATGGCAATCATAAACAAATATTCCATTTCTCAAGCCACTGGCATTTCAGTAAGCAGACTAAACAAAGATTATATTTCTCAAGCCACTGGCATTTCAGTAAGCAGACTAAACAAATATTATATTTCTCAAGCCACTGGCATTTCATTGAATAAACATTCCATTTCTCACGCATCGGTTTTCAAGGGCAAATCCGATGCAACGCTTATATTGTAAATATTGAATTAAGTTATAAATAAGAGCAATTGTGGAAAATAAAGTCAGTTTGGATTCTGAGTTTGGTGTCAATGTTACATTCTGTAACTAACCATACAAAATTCTTATTATTTTTTAAAAACCCCTCCTAAAGTAGGAGGACGATAATTGGCGCCCGGCGTGTGGGGCACGCGTTGTAAAAATAAGTATCGTCAAAGGACGAGAAAGAACAAAAAAACACCCAAAAGTTAAACAACAAAATTTTTAAATAAGTATCGTCAAAGGACGAGAAAGAACAAAAAAATACAAAAGTTAAACAACAAAATTTTTAAATAAGTATCGTCACTGGACGAGAAAGAACCAAAAACACAAAAGTAAAACAACAAAAAATTGTTTTCAAAACTTTAACTAACTACCATTGTGAATTCATACAAGTGGTTTGAAAAAAACATTAACAATAGTAAACAGCTTCAATCATCTGTTGAATCGCTGTTCGAATACTTAAATCATTTAATGTGAAGTTCGTGGGTTGAAATTTGAAAATTGACAAGAAAAATACAAGTGAGCAGCTAACAGCAAAATAAGTCCATGGAGAAATAAATTTAATAAAGTGTGCAAAAACAAAAACAAATTTAAAAATCTAATTCTTGAATTGCTCGTATCACAACAACAACAAAACAAACATACAACCATAACGTTAAATAAGAGGAAGAAGTAAACGAGAGGAGAAGAGCAGTTCAAAAAGGAGCAGAGGAAAAAAGGAAGCTGTATATAAATTTGATGTTACAGGACCAGTGAGAGCAGCAGTACGGCAGTGAAGTAAGATTAATTTTTATGCTATTTAGTGACTAAAGATTCATTCTTGTACTTACGCTATTTAAAAAAAAACAATTACTAAAAATATTTAAGTGTGGATTTGTTGATACAAGTATTTAGAAGTATGTCGTTAGAAAGTGAAAATGAAGCCCTAGTGGCTAGGTTAATAGCCGCGACTAACGCTTCATTAAAATTAGAGGTAGCGGAATTGCGCAGGCAAATCGAGGGGATGACTCAGGCAGCTACCATTGCGGAGTACAAGCCTGAGATCATCAACCAGCAAATAAAGTGCGAGGAGTCTTTAGAGATAATAAAGTCTTTGCCCGAATTCACGGGAAAGCAAAATAAATATGTTAGTTGGAGGGAATCCGCTAATAACACAATGAGTTTATACGTTAGAGGCAGCCGTAGGTATTTCGCTGCACTAACGATATTAAGAAATAAGATTACCCAGGAAGCCAATGATTTGCTATCAAATCATGGGACAGTGCTAAATTTTGATGCCATTTTGGCACGATTAGATTTCGCATACGCCGACAAGAGGCCAGCCCACATTATTGAACAGGAGATGAGCATTTTGAGACAAGGCTCTAATTCAATAATTGATTATTATAATAAGGTTAACGAGAAATTAACGTTGTTGATAAATAAAACGATCATGACCTACGGTACTGACAGTTCAGTCACTAGGGAACTTAATGCCAAGAATAGGCGAGATGCTTTACGCATATTTATAACCGGATTGAATGGGAATTTATCAAATATCCTGTTTTCATTGTCACCAAGTGATCTGCCGAACGCTTTGGCAAAGGCCCAAGAATTGGAGTCTAACAATATGCGAGCAAATTTTGCTTTACAGTTCGGTAGGCCGACCCATTTTTCGCCTTCAGCAAATAATGGGCAAAATAATTATAACCATAGAAGAAACTTCAATAATAATCTGAGGTTTGCACAAGAACAGCCTCAAAGAAATTTCGGGCAAAGAGTTGAAAGGGTGCAACCACGACCGACCCCAATGGATGTTGATTCCAGCATCAGGGTACAAAATCGGCCGCAGCTAAAACCTACTTATAATTACCAAAGTAATAATCAAAGTGGTAATATAGAAAAAAGACCACATGGAAGCACGCAGCAGACCGTGCAACCGCCCAATAAGGCATTACGTGTCAATAATATAAATGAGGATCATTTTTTAGACCAAAATTAGCTTTGCCATACATTTTCTTGTATGACAGGGCAATAGGTAAAAATTTTAAAATATTAGTTGACACAGGAGCAACTAGCTGTTATATAAAGTCAGGTATTTACAAGAATAGAAATGAATTGGCTATACAAAAAAGAGTTAAAACAATTAACGGCTATTCAATAATACGTTACTATCATTTTATAACTTTGTTCGGTAAAAAGCAAATTTTTTATGAAATTGAAAATTTAGAAGCAGATTTGCTATCGGATATAAGTTCTTGAGAGATATAAAAGCGGTAATTAATCTTGAAAAGAGGAGGTTGATAATAAATAACGATAAAGAAGCAGAAATATTTAGCTTGGGAAGTGAATCCGAGCGACAGGAAAATTTAGAAAATGAAAATACTTTGGGAGCAAGGACTTCTAAAGTGCCAGCCGATGGTAATACCGGCAAAAGAAAGGAAGATAAAGAGGAAAACACTCGGGACAAAGAAATCCTGAGACGCCAGCCGAAGAGAATTCCGGCAAGTTTTAAAATAAAACACGTTAATAAAAATAATTTGAATATAAAAAATTCGGGAGAAGATCCTGAAAAGCCAGTCGTTGAATTATCCGACAAGATAAATAGTGAAAAGGGAGCGTTGAATACAATTACTTTGGAGGAAGAATCCTTTGAAGCACCAGCCGATGTATGTTCCGGCAATGCAGAAGATAATTACAAACCCTGTAGTAGGAAAGGGTCAAATAAATTTATTGTTATGGAAAAGGAAATAATAGCGGAAATTAAGAAAATTCATTCTGGAATAGATATGAATTTACCGTTTAGGACAGATGTTAGAGCAGAGATTCGTACTACGACTAATACTCCGGTTTGGAGTAAGCAGTATCAATATCCGCTAGGTGCAAATAGCTTTGTTAATGAGGAGATCAGGGTTTTGTTACAAGATGGTGTGGTTCGTCCAAGTAAAAGCCCATACAATTCACCCATCTGGGTTGTACCAAAAAAAGGCATAAATGAAGATGGTACACAAAAGTTGAGGATGGTTGTGGACTTCAAAAAATTAAATGAAGTAACAGTTTCGGATAAATATCCAATTCCAGACAGCAATGTCATACTGTCTAATTTGGGGGGTTCTAAATACTTTTCTACAATTGACCTTGAGTCGGGATTTCATCAAATTTTGATGAAGGATAGTGATGTGGAAAAGACAGCATTTTCAGTTAATAACGGCAAGTATGAGTTTCTAAGAATGCCTTTTGGACTGAAAAACGCACCTAGTATTTTTCAAAGAGCTATGGATAACGTTCTTAGGGATTACATTGGCAAATTTTGTCACGTATATATAGATGATATCATTGTGTTTTCCAAAACATTTACGGAGCACACGGAGCATTTAAAGACGGTTGTTGATACGTTGAAGAAAGCAAATATGAAAATTTCATTGGAAAAATCGAAATTTTACAGAAAGGAAGTAGAATTTTTAGGGTATATTGTAGCTAACAATATTATTAAAACCGATCCGGAAAAGATTGAAACGATTTCGAGGTATCCATTACCTAAAACAGTGAGACAACTTCGTAGTTTTCTGGGGATGACAGGTTATTATAGAAAATTTATTAAAGATTATGCAGCGATAGCGAAACCATTGACGAAGCATTTATCAGGGAAAAATGGCCATGTGTCACAGCACATGTCTAAAAAAATTGAGGTTAGATTAGAACAAGACGCAATTATGGCTTTTGAAAGATTAAAGAAATTACTTGCAAACCAAGTCGAACTAACTCAGCCGGATTTTACAAAAAAATTTATATTGGCAACAGATGCCTCAAATGACGCATTGGGAGGAGTATTAAGTCAGGAAGGAAAGCCCATTACTTTTATATCGAAAACATTAAATTCAACAGAAAGAAATTATGCGACAAACGAAAAGGAGCTTTATGCCATAGTTTGGGCATTAAAAACTTTAAGAAATTACCTTTATGGGGTATCAGATCTGGAGATTCACACAGATCATCAGCCATTATCTTTTCGGTTTCTCCAAGAAACCCTAATGTTAAAATGAAAAGATGGCACACTATAATCGAGGAATATGCTCCAAAAATAATTTATAAGCCAGGTAAAGTGAATATAGTAGCGGATGCGTTATCTAGGCAATATTTAAATCAGGTATCTGATGACTCATCGGATCGTGCTACGCAGCATTCTGCGGAAAGCTCAGATAATGTGGAAATTCCGGAGACAAAAAAACCGTTGAATCAGTTTAAACAGCAGATATTGCTGAGTAAAGGACGTTTTACCATACATGAGTCAGTGATAAACTTTGGTAGGACAAGACATCTTATTGAATACGACACGGTGGAAAATTTGATAACAATTTTAAAGGAATTTATACAACCCAGTCTTGTGACTGCAATTCACTGTACACCAGAAGATCTCTATGAGATTAAAACTAAGTTAAAGGAAACGTTTACAAATAAATTTTTGTATGCCAGGAATTTTCCTATAGATGTAACAAAACAGGGAGGACCAAGGTGCGATAATAGAACAAACACATAACAGAGCACACAGAAGTTTTGAAGAAAATATAAAGCAAATTTGTAAGATGTACTACTGGCCTGAAATGCATAAGCAATTCAGAGAGTATATTAGAAGCTGCGATATTTGTAATGGAAATAAATATGATAGGCACCCGAAGAAAATACCGATTGGAGAGGCTCCTGTACCTGATGAGGAAGGAATACAGATTCATATGGATATATTTTATGCTCAGTCTTTGAAATTTATTACATGTATTGACGCATATTCAAAGTTTTTGATTATTAAACGAATTGAGGATAAGACTGAGTTGGAAGATAAAGTATTGGAGGTATTACAGGGTTTCCCTAATGTAAAGATGATAACACTAGATAATGAACCAGGATTTACTACTGTGCAATTTAAAACCTTGATGGAGAGACTTCATATTGAGATTTATTTTTGTAATCCAAATCACAGTACTACAAATGGACAGGTGGAGAGGGTTCATTCAGCGATAATTGAGATTGCGAGATGTATGAAGCAGGAATATGATTTGATCAGTTTTTCTGAATCAGTATATAGAGCGGTTCAACAATATAACAAAACTATACACTCCGTGATTGAGAATAAACCTTTTGAGGTACTGTATAATAAAATTAAACATGATACTGTGCCACAAAAATTAGTACTGGCGCAAGAAAAAATGTTAGACAGACAAAATAAAAACAGGAAAATAAAAACGTATTCATGTGGTGATATTATATATGAAAAAATCATAGGAGAGAGGAATAAATTAAGACCTAGGTATAGGAAACAGATAGTAAAGGAGGATTTAGGTAATAGGGTTAGGATTAATCAAAGAAATAGAATAGTGCATAAAGATAATATAAAATCTTAATTATACATTTTTAGATGATACCAGTAATAATTGTATCACTAATTGCTCTAGCGATATCAGACATAGTAGACTATACACGGGAGGATTATGTACTGATAGAAGATGGTGATGTTTCTCTATACCGCAGCTTTGGAACAATTTTCCACATAACCAATTTGACTTATTTTGAAAATCTCATAATTGCAGATAAAAAATTGTACAACAAAAAATTCAGATACAATAATTTAGAGGAAACGTCTGAATCGCCAGATATTAAGAACTCAGACATAGAATTTGAAACCGGTTTAATAGAAACCTTATTGGGGCAACTACAAAGAAAGAGTGGTAGAAATAAAAGGGGTATTAATGAATTAGGGACAATATGGAAATGGATAGCGGGATCACCAGACCATGATGATTTGGTGTTAGTAAATAACAAATTGAACGAATTAACGGATAATAATAATAAACAGTACACTACAAACTCTGAAATTTTTAAAGAAATTTATAGATTAACTGAAACAATAAAAAGCTTAAATGGAGACAAATATGTTAAATTGCTTGTAAAACGAAGAAATGAATATTTAATGTCGGAATTACAAAATCTCGTTAATACTATAGCAATGGCAAAAGTAGGAATTTTAAATCCAGTAATTTTACATTTTGATGAAATAGAGAAGATAACCGAAAATGAGCACGGACGACTGTCTATATCAGATATAATAGACGTATGTATCTACTTTTAAAATATTGCAAAATGAAGATGTAATAGTTATTTACATAAAATATCCAAAAATTATATTTGATTGTAAATTGTTTGAAGTAAGGCCAATTGCCCAAATAGATGGTAAGCTACTAATTGCAAAAGAAATTGCAAAATGTAACGGCAAATATGTTAATGTTGAAAATTGTAAAAAAGAATTGATAAACACCTATTGTAACATTAATAATACAAATAGTTGCTTGTCAGATATTTTAACTGGGAATAAAGCTAAATGTAAAAAAATTAAAGAAGGCAATAAACAAATAGATGAAATAAAACAGGGTGCTGTGTTAGTTTCAGGGAAGCATATTATCAATAATCAGGAAGTAGATGGAATTTATTTAGTTACATTTGAAAATCAAACAAATATTGATAATGTTACATATGAAAATATAGATTCAAAAATATGGCAGTATGTCAGGAATAGTAAAGTAAGTAATTTTGAAATTGTAGATTGCATTGAGTCAAAAGACTATAATTTGAAATTTGAAAACATTAATTTGATAAACTATGTAAGAAATGAAATACAATCACATCCTGTATATTGGATTGTCATTGTATTAACATGTATTATAATTATAATCGGGCCTGTTCTGGATTTCGATTCCGACCAGACTTGGTCGATTTGAAAAGTTTTGCCTCTGAGCAGTCGGAATCGAAATAATTAGCCTATTAAGCATAGATAATTACATTATTGTTCCCACAAATAAGTTTTATTAAATTATTCATTTTATTTGGAAGATATATAACAACTTTTTGCTGGACTATTTGTTCATTTAGTATAACAAATCTTAATTTGAAAATTCCTATCAAAAATTTTTCAAGCTAAACAAAGCGATTCTGGTCGAAATGAAACCGACGTGTTCTCAATTTCGATCGATCGATTTTTGCGATTTTTATGCACAATTGCACGTCTTCTTGCCTCTGCATTTCCGAAAACCATTGGTGCTGGCATTTTGTTCAAGTTTTTGCACAATTTTAATTTAATTAAACCCAAAATAAATAAAAACAGCTGCTTCGCTTGATTATCGACTCGAAATGAAAACGATTCGAAATCGACTTCGAATCGATTTGTTTCAATCGGAATTGAGAACACCAAAAAGGAATCGACTCGGAATCAGCCTCGTTTTACTTTTCAAAACGAGTCGGAATTCAGAACAGGCCTAAATATATATATTTTTTAAGATCAACAAAGTGGTTGAGAGATGGAAAACAAATAGACAGTCAATAAAACAAGAGGAAATTTTTAATGAATTAACCGTTAAAATTAATCAACTTACAAACAAAATTACAGAATCGGGGCGATTCTCTTAAAGAAAGGGGGGAGTTAACAGTACCCACAGTGCCCTTATGGCAATCATATACAAATATTCCATTTCTCAAGCCAGTGGCATTTCAGTAAGGAGACTAAACAAAGATTATATTTCTCAAGCCACTGGCATTTCCGTAAGCAGACTAAACAAATATTATATTTCTCAAGCCACTGGCATTTCATTGAATAAACATTCCATTTCTCACGCATCGGTTTTCAAGGGCAAATCCGATGCAACGCTTATATTGTAAATATTGAATTAAGTTATAAATAAGAGCAATTGTGTTAAATAAAGTCAGTTTGGATTCTGAGTTTGGTGTCAATGTTACATTCTGTAACTAACCATACAAAATTCTTATTATTTTTAAAAAACCCCTCCTAAAGTAGGAGGACGATAATTTGCATATATAAACGACAAGTATGGTGAAGTTGTATTGAGAGCGATCAAACAGCACAACCTGTATGTAGTAGAATTGAATCGAGAAGGCTTGTTTACTATGATTAGTAATGAAGTTTGGCACAACAGGTATGGCCATCTTAATTATTGATGATTGATTTAAATAAAAATGATATGGTGCGAGGCATGAATTTACAGCAAAAAGATGACAAAATATGTTGTAATACTTGTATGATAAGTAAAATACATACGTTACCATTCCCTAAGCAATCTGAGAGAAAATCAGAAATGTTATTAGAACTAATACATTCAGATGCATGTGGCCCGATAAATATACAAACAGTAGGGGGTTCGCGTTATTTTTTGACACTAATTGATGATACATCAAGGTTTATTAGTATTTATTTTCTAAAAACGAAGAACGAAGTTTTAGATAAATTTAAAACATACAAGGCGTATGTAGAACGTGAAACAAACTGCAAAATAAAAGCATTAAGAAGCGACAATGGCAAAGAATATATCAATGTTCGATTCGTTTTTGAAAAAACATGGTATACGTCACGAATTAACTGTGCCTTATACACCACAACAGAATGGTGTAGCAGAAAGGGCGAATCGCACACTTGTGGAAATGGCACGAGGTATGCTTTTACATGCTAAGGTTCAGAAAAATGTATGGGCTGAAGCTATATCAACGGCAGCTTATTTGAGAAATAGGTGTCCAACAAAATGTGTTGTTAACAAAACCCCGTATGAAATGTGGTTTAATAAAAAACCAATAGTGTCACCTCAGATGGCAACGCTCCCATCATCTTAAAAAATACAGCCCTGCTGATTAAGACGGCAACCCATATATAGTTAGTGAACGACCGAGAGAAAAAGACGACGCTTGGAAAAAAATGATATTTAAAACAAAATATATATACTTTTGTAATTTCGCTGAATAAAAGTATTCTTATTCAGATTCAAATAGTTATTGAATTAAATTAATTGGAAAACGTTCGTAAGTATACGACAATTTTCAGAAGTGAATGTGAACAAACGCCTAAGACTCCGCCGGCAAAATCGTAAGTTGCAATTCGTGCGTGTGTTTTGTTGTTGCACAAATTTGAGACTCCGTATGTTTTTGTTGTTGCACAAATTTGAGACTCCATATGTCTTTGTTGTTGCACAATTCGAAAAAATCAAAGTGATGTCCGAACACGTCGGCTCGTGAATCACCGAAAAGAAAAACAACATAAACGAAGAGTGAGGTGAATAAAGAATACGTTTAATTTAAAGTCTCACCAAAATTCGAAGTCGAAAATTAGAAAGAAACAAAATGCCATTACGCAGCCTAAAAGTATGTGACTTAAAGAAAAAGTGTCGGGATGCTGGTTTACCAGTAACAGGAAATAAAAATAAATTAATTGAACGGTTGACAAAAAATGAATTGTCCGATTCAGAAAGTGATAGTCAAACTGTCGTGCTACAGCGTTTATTGTCATTAGAAAAAACTATTTCTGATTTAGTGTCACTGCAAAACCAGAAATTACCCACATCAATTAATTTTGAACCGCCAATATCGTCTTCGCCGGTTAATGTAGGGACAATAGAAAATTCGGTTCCAACTGTAATAAGTACGTATACAGTAGTACATCCCGAAATCGTACCGACCGCGTATAATAATCAAAATTCGCTGTGGACAACTGCTCAAGAGCACAGCAACGTAAATAATTTTTTGAATTATCTCGACAAAGACATGTCGCGTTTGTGCCGCAATCAAACGCATATGTTTCGCAAGCTTACACGCAAGCACCACCGTCTTTCGTGCCGCCGACATTCGTACCACCATCGACGTCCGCACCGTATAAAACGTACCATAATCCGTCCACACCATATACGTTCGATCACATTCGCGGGCCGCCGGTAGTACCTAATTACTATAATCCATACGAGAATGTGCGCGATATTGTTGAACTCTTGCCGTTTTTCGATCCATCATCCGATCGCTCGCTAAATTCGCAACAATTCGTAAAACGCGTCGAAAACCTTAAAAATGTATATGGATGGAGAGAAAGCACACTTTTGTTTGCCGTAAAACAAAAGATGCGGGGATCAGCTAAATACTTGGTTGACTCTTTGCAAAGTGTATTTTTTTAGTGGCCAGAATTCGTTAACAAATTTTTGATAGATTTTCCATGTATCGAAAACGAAGCCGATGTACATCTTAGGATGGCACAAACGAAACGACTAAACAACGAATCCGCACAAGAATTTTACTACCGTATGCTCGCGCTGGGTGCAAAAGGGGGGTTATCTGACTCAAGTATTGCGCGCCATATTATAAACGGCATAAATGATTCGGATTTACGTAAAAAAATATCTAATAATTATACGCGATGTCAAGATTTACTGAGTGACATTATAAATTTCAGCATTATAACGATGTGAAAATCGCACCGCCCAAGCCGGTAACCAAAGGAAACGCGCCGATAGAAAAACAGCCTAATCGAAAATCTCCGGTCGTGGAAAATGAAAATTCGACGAAATCGTTACCACTCGAAAAAGTTAAGTGTTATAATTGTTTTAAACTTGGACATTATTCCATAAATTGTAGCGAACCGCAACGAAAGCCGCGATGTGAAAAGTGTCAACGTACGACACATAAAACCGCAGACTGTAAGGTGAAAACTGATAACCGCGTTAATAAAATCGATCAACGCGCATGTGACGACAAGATTCTAAAAGCCATTAAAGTAAATGGAATAGAAACCGTAGCTTTTGTTGACCCCGGTAGCAGTCGTACTCTCATTCGAAAAGCAGTCGTACTCTCATTCGAAAAGCATTCGCGCAGAAAATTGGGGAAGTGCGTGAACAGCTTACCACATTAAGAGGCTTCGCGGGTGGACAATATACTAGCACCGAAGTTGTAAGTGTGATTATCGAGATTGACGGGAATAGTAATTCAACTGATATGCCTGTCATTGAAGATGATTTCTTGTGTGAATCCGTGCTGTTAGGAAGAGATGTACTGTGCCGCGCGGGTAATCGCTTAGTTATTGAACAAGATAAGTGTCGTATAGAAGAAATAAATAAAATTGACGTTACCAATGAGTTAAGTCCAATCGATCGCCAGAATCTATCAGAGTTATTAAAACAATATTCTGAAATTTTTGCAAGCAAATTATCCGAAATTGGTAAGTGTGACATTTCTAAAATGAATATAGAACTATCTACTGATGTACCAATTTGTCTTAAACCGTACCGCATTCCGTTTGCGAAACGCGCTATCGTGTCGGAAATCGTATCAGAGTTATTGAGTAATAATATAATTCGACCAAGTGAGTCCTCATACGCCTCGCCAGTAGTTCTTGTCGAGAAAAAGAATGGCGAACATCGCTTATGTGTTGATTATCGCAGCCTTAATAAGGTTACCGTAAAAATACCCTATCCCATGCCGATCATGGAAGAACAATTTGCGCAACTTGCGGGAAACATTTTTTTTACAACACTTGACCTTCGTACCGGTTATCACCAAATTGAAATCGACGAATCCTCAAAAAATATACCGCGTTCGTAACTACTGACGGACATTTCGAATACAATCGCATGCCGTTTGGTCTTGCAATCGCGCCTGCTGTTTTCCAATGTATGATGGACAAAATAGTTGCACAAATGCCGCGTGGGGAAGTGTTAGCCTACTTGGATGATGTTATCATCCCAAGTAAAACTGTCGATGAAGGGCTAAAACGACTCGAAAAGTTTTTTAAAATATTAAAACGAAATGGACTTACACTGCGCATGGACAAATGTAAATTCCTTAAAACTGAAATTGAACATTTGGGCCATATAATTAACAGAAACGGGATAACGCCGGTAAAGGAAAAGTAGCCGCGATCGCCGATTTTCCGCCCCGTAAGAACGTTACCGAAGTCCGAAGATTATTAGGACTTACCGGGTTTTTCCGAAAATGTGTACCTAATTATTCGCTTATCGCGAAACCAATAACGCAACTTTTACGCAAAAATGAACATACCTCTTTTGTATGGGTGAAGCGCAGCAACGATCATTTACGGAATTAATACGAAAGTTATGCAACGAACCGCTTCTTGCGCTCAGCATGAAGTACACAACGATGCCTCAAGTGTTGGACTTGCAGGAGTTATGTTGCAATCAGCTGATGGCAAGAAGTGGCAACCAGTATTTTACTACAGCCGACATGGTACTGACGCGGAGAGCCGCTATCATAGCTACGCGTTGGAAGCGCTCGCCGCTGTTGAAACGCTCGACCGCTTCCGCATATACCTACTCGGTATATCGTTCCGCCTGTTGTTGTTGTTGTTGTAGCGATTAGGTTACTCCCCGAAGGCTTTGGGGAGTGTTATCGATGTGATGGTCCTTTGTCGGATACAGATCCGATACGCTCCGGTAACACAACACCATTAAGGTGCTGGCCCGACCATCTCGGGAACGATTTATATGGCCACATTAAACCTTCAGGCCATCCCTCCCTCCCCACCCCCAAGTTCCATGAGGAGCTTGGGGTCGCCAGAGCCTCGTCTGTTAGTTAAACGGGATTCGCCGCTCGAAGGTGAGGTTGACAATTGGGTTGGAGAAGCTATATATTGCGCTACACAACCCCTTGAATCCCTATCGTTCCGCCTCGTAACCGATTGTTCCGCGATCGCAAAAGTACAAATAAAGAACTCAAACCGAATATTGCTCGTTGGTGGTTAAGACTACTCGAATTTGATTTTGAATGTATCCATCGCCAGGGTAGCTCCATGTCGCACGTGGATGCGCTTAGTCGTATGCCTGTAGAACCGCCGAAAGAAATAGAACCTGCTGGGTTCGTACTAAATGTGACCGCCGATCAGCGCGACTGGCTCTTAAAGATGCAACTACATGACGACGGCCTTCGTGAGATCATTCAAATTCTAAATGGTGAATTAAAGTCTGAACGCGAAAAACAAATCCGTACCGACTATCAAATTAAAAATCAACGATTATATCGAAAACAAGTGGATGGGTTAGCATTTGCTGTCCCAAAAGCTGTGCGCTGGCGTGTTGTTAAGTCATGCCACGTGATGCCGGGCATCCCGCGCTTGAAAAGACAATCGAAAGAATTAAAAAACGTTATTGGTTCCCGAACTTGCGACGCTATGTAAAAAGTTATATCACCGCGTGCGTACCGTGTTGCTATCAAAAGCATCGGCCTGGAAAAACTGAAGGTAGTATGCATTTCAGTCCAATCGATCCAATCCCGTTCGGCGTCATCCATATCGATCATATGGGTCCATTCGTTCGCAGTAAACGAGGTAACTGTTACGTTTTTGCAGTATCTGATGCGTTCTCAAAATTTCTAATTGTAAAAGGCGTGCGCGATACTAAAACTTCGCCGGTTATTAACGCGCTCAATGAAATATCGAGCTATTTTGGTTTGCCCAACCAAATTGTAAGCGATAGAGGAAGCGCGTTCACGTCCAAAGCGTTTGAAAGCTATTGCGACGAAAACGGGAATACGTCACACCAAAACCGCCGTCCGTACTCCGCGCGCTAATGGCCAAGTTGAGCGCGCCAACCAGATTATCCTAAATTTTCTCCGTACAACCACCGAAAATTCGAAAGGCTGGGATCTCAAATTAAAGGACCTTCAGTGGACAATTAATTCGCAACGAAACTCAACTACAGGATTCTGTCCGAATGATTAGTTTTCGATTTTAATCTACGTGATACTGTGCAAAATCGTTTACTTGCCTCCGTTCAAAGCGACGTAACTGACTCCAGCATTTCCATCCCGATAGAGCAGAAACGCGAACAAGCTGCAATAATATTAGCGATGAACGAGCCAAATGGAAATTGCGATTTGATCAACGACACGCTAAGCCATCAGTATATAATGAGAACGACCTTGTAGTAATCGAAACGAACCGTCCGCTGTAGGTGAATCTCGTAAGTTAGAACCGAGATATCGTGGCCCTTACATTGTAGCCAAAGTTCTCGGCAATGATCGCTATCTTATCGAGGATATACCAGGAATGCAGATCACGAAAAAGAAATTTTGTTCAGTATTTAGTTCCGATAAAATGAAACGTTGGTGTAGTAGCGCACCTGAACTTGACGACAATGGTCTCGTGGATGAAAATCGAGGTCGATTTACCTGCAGCAGTGGCCGAGCTGTCACCTCAGATGGCAACGCTCCCATCATCTTAAAAATACAGCCCTGTGATTAAGACGGCAACCCATATGTAGTTAGTGAACGACCGAGAGAAAAAGACGACGCCTGGATGATATTTAAAATAAAATATATCGTCGCTGCGCCAACAAATTGAGTTATATGTTTTTTTTCGATTTTTTTATTACATATTTATTTAGCACTATCTGCTAGCCACATTTCTGCATTGCCGTTTTCTGATATCTTTCTTTGGTTAGAAGTTATCAAAAACAGCTATATGCTCTCAGTAGTAGAAATGCTCTGTAAAATTAGTTATACATCTACTTGCGTATAATTGTTTTTGATTGCAGGCGAACCTGCTTTTATTTTTGTGTAAAAAAGTTATTTAAAAAAGCTATGTACATATAGTCAGGTGTCCCGAAGACTATACAGAGATATTAACTATCCTATTATTGAAATCCCAAGCTTTAAAACAGGTAAAAAGTCATAGACTTAAAATAACGCTTTAATTACCATAATTGCACATTTTTGGACAGTTGAAATATGGAAAAAATGTGGATGCAATCTCAATGAAGAAACCGGCTTATTCGAGGACCTCAACAGTGATAGCGGTCAAAATATGGAAGCAACGGGATGCTTACTTAACGAAGAGACTGGATTATTTTATATACCAGTGGATAACCCGAAAGATAGCGAAGAAATTTGAGTCAGAAGGTAAAATAGGGAAGGGGAAACGAATACAAAAAATCGGAGATGAGACTTTAGGAAAAAATATCAAGGATTGAATAAATGGGTTAAAAAATGACAGAATTTAAACGAAGGGACATCAGGAAACAACATGTAAGCACCTCGGCAGAAAAAAAACACGAACGTACAAAGTTTTGTCGTTCGCAATGGACGAAGATGCACGAGTTTAGGATTTTAATTATTTTTGGAGGTTTACCTTCATAGCTGCAAAGAGGGCATATCTTATATGGAATAGTAAGAACTCGCAAAATAATCAAGCGAAATCCCTGCCATAAAAAACAAAGAAAAAATATTTGGATTTGATTGCTTTTTGACAGCATGTAATGGAAACAAGCTTGTGTATGTAAAGAGTTTTTTCTAGCTATATTGTGTTTAGACAAAAATGTATTTACTCATCTGGTTGGAACAAATAATACAGTATCCTTGCCAAAGAAGTGAAGAACTCATCGCTGTACCCGTATTCAATGCCAAAGAAGCCAAGACCAACAAGGTTCTGATTCGTCAAGGGGCTGGATATACTACCAAATGTACCTAGCCACTATTTGCAGAGCAATTAAATCTACAACGCATATGCATAAAATATACACTGATGGTATATCAGCAATAAAGAGGTTCCTGTTATGCGAAACAAGTTTTGTGAAATTCTAAACTCCAATAAAATATTTATATCAGCCCAGGAAGGAGCAGGGCGACACTGGTGTTGGATAAAAGAGGGCAACGTTGCCGTTTCATTATGAATTACATATGCCAAAAAAAATGAAGCTAGGGAAGCAAAAAATTGGCTCTTTAGAAAAGATGTCAGCTGAAACTTAGTATTGACAATGGACATGCAGAGTGTGTGCTCTGTCCGAAACTCTTTGTTTCAGAACAATACTATAAAAGAAGCTAGCAGTACATAACTTTTCGATCTATTTAAAAAATACCAAAGATGTATATTTGTACGTATGCATGATGCGAAGGCGGTTGCAACAGCTAACAATATAACGAGTTGTATTGTACACTTTTTAAAGGAATATTGCACTTCATATAAAAAAGTGATCATGATATCCGATGGATGCATGTAACAGAACAAAACTAGAATACTTAGCAGTGCCTTAGCAAACCTATCATCAGGAGGTGGCTTGGAAAATAGAGCAAATACTTTAGAAAAAGGACATACATATGATGGAGGTTGACAGCGTCCACTCTACATTAGACAGCATGTTTGAGCCACCCATTATTCACCAATGGACTAATGTAAATCGTATGAGGCAGGCAAGGCCTTCACAGCCTTATATTTTATATTTAGAATACACTTTTTTTGTAATTATGAAAAGTTCCAAGTAAGCTTTCAACCTATAAGACCAGGTATCTGGGGAAGCCACTGTCCAGCGATGTCAGAGGATTACTTTATATAAATGGCGAAGTTAAGTTTAAGTTGCGTCATACCGACTGCTGGACATCGTTTCCCCAAAAACCACCTGCCTTGCAGACTCATATAAACCTAAGTCGTTGTATGATGGTCATATAAAAATTGACCAATCTAAATACAGTAGCCTAGAGTCGTTTTAAAACAATACATGCACAAAAACTTCCATTCATTTTATGATAGTTTACCTCGATAAAAACTTTGTATTAATATTTTATGCAATTGACTATGTTACGCATCTGTTATTAAACTATAAATCTATGTAAGACTCGTATGCATATACGTGCAAACATATGTATCTAATGAAAACTGAATTATTTGCTTATTAAAATTATAACCTTAATATTTTTAATTACATTTACAAGAAGCGAAGAATTGTATACACATCTTCACGATTTCTTACCCCACTAGCAAATTGAAATAATTTGTAAAAAGAGCTATGTGCTGTAAAACGGTGCAAATGCTTCATGCGAAGTGGTTGGTCAAAAAAAGTAAAAAAAATTGCACAAGTCTATTACATATGTGTAGCATCATTAGTTAACAATGCAAACTAGAAAAAATATTCTCTAGGATCACCAGGAAACGGTGTTTTGCTCTCCTGAAAAGTTGATGAAAAACGTATAGCTCTTCTTGTGGCGCAGCGACGATATATACTTTTGTAATTTCGCTGAATAAAAGTATTCTTATTCAGATTCAAATAGTTATTGAATTAAATTAATTGGAAAACGTTCGTAAGTATACGACAATAGTCGCACACTTAAAAAACGTTTGGCGCTATAGCAGTAGGGCTAGATAAAACACAGCACGGCAAATTCGAAGCTAAGGGAAAACAATTTATAATGGTTGGATACTCACTTGAAAGCAAAGCATATCGTTTGTACGACAAAGAATGTAATCAGATTATTATAAAAAGAGATGTTATTTTCAATGAGGCAAATGTTGGTGACAACATTGCGTATAGTGACAGCACAACAAATGTAGATACAGTAGATTTACAATTCATTGTCGAGGAGGAGAGTAATAGAAATATTGTTTGGCCAACAGCTGACACAGAGGAAATTCATAGCGATAGTTCAGTGTATGATAGTGCGGATGAGCCGAGTTCAAGTTCAAGCTATTCTGAGGAAAATAGCAACCAGGAGGAGATTAGTGAGAACGTTAATAAAATTGGTAGGGGTAGACCCAGGTGTGTGCGAACAGGATTGCGTGGACGTCCTAAAAAGTAGTACCATGTTATCAATAATGTAACAAATGTGAGCATTCCACTTACTGTCACTGAAGCGCTATCGAGTGAGAGTCACGAATACTGGAAGAAAGCAATGCAAGATGAATTCGATGCATTGATGAAAAATGAAACTTGGATGTATGTAGATTTACCACCGGGTAAAAAGGCTATTAAAAATAAATGTGTTTTTACATTGAAACGTAATAGGAGTGGTGAAATTGAGCGATACAAGGCAAGGCTTGTAGCTAAAGGATGTGAGCAGCGTTTTGGTATAGATTACAGTGAAACGTTTTCTCCTGTTGTTCGCTACGCTACCATTCGCATGTTATTGGCAATAGCTGTACAAAACAAAATGCATTTACATCAGTTAGACGTTAGTACTGCATACTTAAATGGCGATTTGATAGACGAAATATACATGCAGCAACCTGAATATTTTATATGCAAGAAAGAACCTAAAAAAGTTCTTAAGTTGAAGAAATCACTTTATGGGTTAAAAACAATCTGGCAGGCAATGGAATGTTAAGTTAGATGAAGTCCTTAAGCAAATTGGGTTTGACGCTTGTGAGAATGAGCCATGTTTATATAAAATGATGTTCGAGAACGAGTTTGTTCTTATCGCAGTATATGTAGATGACATGATCATAGCATGCAAATGTAATCGAAATTGCTAACAATTAAAGCACTGATATCTAAAAAATTCGAAGTAGTAGATAAAGGTGAACTCCAACATTTTCTTGGAATAAAAATCCATCGACAAGACTTTGAGTCACGAACAATATATTAAAGATTTGTTAAATGAGTATGGCATGAATGAATGTAAACCAACGGCTGTTCCATTAGAAGCTGGATATCAAGTTGCATGTAACGAAAACTGTAACAAAGCAGATATTAAGCAATATCAATCGTTGATAGGGGCTCTTATGCATTTGGGCATAACAACCCGAACAGATATTTTACACTCTGTTTCAAAATTATCGCAGAGAAACAATGATCCACATGTTGAGCATATGACTGCGGCGAAACATATTTTGAGGTATTTGAAAGCTACCATTGACTTAAAACTTTACGTACAAGCCGGGTAGTAAACATGTTGAAGGTTTTGTCGATGCTGATTGGGGAAGTGATTCCCATGACCGAAAATCATATACGGGATTCGTATTCTTTTACGGAAACAGCGCTATATCTTGGGAGTCCAAGAAGCAAGCCACCATAGCGTTAAGCAGTACAGAAGCTGAATATATGGCAGCATCAACTGCCGCCAAAGAAGCAGTTTACTTACAACGTTTACTAACAGAGATAGGTTTCTGGAATGGTGATCCGATCACTCTAAACATCGATAAACAAGGTGCACAAAAGCTGGCAAGTAATCCTGTGTACAATAATAGAACCAAACACATCGACGTTCGATATCACCATATACGCGAACTGGTAAATGCTAAAAAGATCGTTTTATCGTATTGTCCAACGGACCAGATGACAGCTGATGTATTCACGAAAAGCCTTCCGAAAAGTCAAACATATGAAATTTACAAATGATATCAATATTTTGTAATTATTTTTAATGTAAAACAGCATTCACGTTGAGAAGGAGTGTTGAACATTGAAACTCTGTACTTTGAATCTTTGAACATCGTGAACCCTGTTTTAAATGTCATTCATAATATGTAAAATGAAACTATTTTCTTACTTCTTAATAAACCACTGAATTGAACGGTATTATAAATTTGCGCAGTTTTCACAGTTTTCATTATATATTAAGTTAATTTGAAATAATAAAAGCATAATAAAATTTAATATGAAATGTATACATATATGGCCAAAATTGCGAAAAGTGAAACCGGAGATTCTTTTTTTATAATTTACCTATGTATATTCTAACATACTAATTATAAAACCGCAGGTTTGCGTAAGTAAAGCTCAGCAAATAAAAATTACATAGCTAAACTCAAAAGCGCCGGAAAATTTGAGGAGTATAAAAAGAAAACTTTAACGAAAAAAATGAAGCAAATGAAATGCCGCAAAACAAAAAGTCGAAAAACGACGTGAGAACATTCGGGTACAGAAGTTTCGTAAAAAAAGCGTACTGTGGAAAACGGAGTAGATCATTTTTGAGTGACACTCAATTAACAAGGTATAAGTGGTCACAAACATTGGGGAAGGCGGTGAGAAAAGCAGAACGCGCTTTATCCCAATCACCAACTAAGCGGAAACCTGTCCTGAGCAAAATTTTTAGTAACGTGCGGTAAGCCAACAAAATGGACATGGGACTGGTATTCTACCACCACCGCCCAAAAAAAAGATCCACCAAAATATCTTAATGCTCAAAAAAGCTATTATAGCTTTTTATGAGCGTGATGATATATCTCACCCAGAATTCTAGATGTGAAGGAATATCTGTCCGAAATTGGCGAGAAAGTCGTGTTGCCCACTAGGCATATGGTACTAAGCTGCAGAGAACCATGTGCACTATTTAATGAAGAACAAGGCAACGCGGGAAAAGGAAAGTACTGTGATTTTTATTTACTGTTTAAGACCACTCCACTTGGTAAGGAAAAACTAGGTTTAAAATTTCTTTCCCCTTCCATATAGATACGTGTGGAATTACTTTTTTCCTAAGGCATCGACCGGATCATGCCAAGCTTATAAAAGAATTGCCGCACAACATGTGCTTATGCTCATACCATGCTAATTTCATAGATGCAGTATCTGGTTTACATAAATTTGTTGCCCACGTACCAGATTATGAAAATGGTTTTGTATTGCAGTTCTTGTGTGATATACCTTCAATGGACTGCTGGTATGGAGAGCGGGTTAATAGTACTGCTATAAAAGTACCGAAATTGAGCTGATCTCGATATGAAGTGTCATGGATGAAGCAGACGAAAATTGATGGTGTCAATCGGACTGAACGACGACAGAAAAGTGGAAAGCAATTTTTAGTACATATAGTCTCATGTAAAATTATCAATTTAACACTTCGGCGAAAAATGTCATCTTAACGTTGAAAATGATCGAATCAGCAGGTTTCACGTTAAATTGATATAATAACTATTAAATCAACATTGGCAGGTAATTCATTGTCATATCAATTTCTCATGTTAATAATACATTTTGCCATTTAACATTTAAAATTACCAAAACAAGGGGTTTCACGTTAAATTGATATGATAATTATTAAATCAACATAGTCATATCAATTTCTCATGTTAATAAAGCATTTCACCATCAAACATTGAAAATTATCAATGTAACAGCTTTCACGTCAAATTGATATGAAAAAAGAATATTAATTAAAAAACACTATCACCATAGAATATCGCATTAAATCATTGTGTACCCATTTAAAAGTATAAAAAGTGAGAGTATTGATGAAAGAACAAGGTAAAGACATTAAATAAAAGTGAAAATGAGTGATGATTGCTTAATACTTGGCGAAAACGTTTCGCTGGTAATGAATAACGCTGGGCAGGATTTCTTTCTAGAAGAAACACTTGTAAAAATTGGTGAAAATGCAGAGATTGTGACGCTAGGTGCTCCGTGTGGTAATTTACAACTGGTAAGAAGTAATTTTTTATAAATGACTTGGTTTTTATATGGTTAATTTGAAGGCCATCAATTTTTTTGAATTAACATTATACGAGTATTAATATACATATATGTCGTAGTATGAAATTATTTTCCGTGTAAGTTTTAAGTTGACAAGAGTGTCGAATGTACTTGCATATATGGCAAATTTCGACAATCGTTTGCAGCGAATTGTTTTTACGACAAATATAAAAACTAGAAGCAAGTTACAATTAGAATTAAAAGCATTTACATTTGATAAGAAACGTAGTGCTGGTTTTGTTGAGAGTACTGTGACTATCAGTAAAAAACCCGGGATGTCTTTGGTGGTACGTCATTTTTGCAAAAATCCTGGCCATAAAATAGCCGACTGCAGATCCAAAATGCGACAAAGTGGGGGAGTAAAACAACATAAAGAAAAGCCAAGTGTATCATGTTTTCGTTGTGGGCAGCCCGGACATTTTGCGAACAAATTTACAAACACGGCGAATGCAGTTAAACAAGGAGTCGTGCAAAAGAAGGATTTAAAAAACTCCACTAGAAAAAATTGGTGTAAAAATGATACCAATAGATAGTATGCATTTGGTGGATTTGGGGATAATGCGAAACTTTTTAAAAGAATGATACAAGACGATATAAATTTAAAAGTTGAAAAGCTTAAGAAGAAACATACATATGTCCCAATTTTTAGGCTCTCTAGCACCGCTTATAACGGAGGAATTTGCCCGAAAGCTCAGGTCGTTCGACGAAATCTCAAATTGGGGTACAGGGTTTCTTGCTCTGAAGGACAATGTTCATGGTGACCTACAATATCAGGATGCTATTTTGTCCCAAATCATATTAAGATAATTGGGAAAAGCATCAGGGCTTTAAAACGATGAGGGGTAGAGGTTTATGTTTTTTTTCCAGGATTGCGTCTTTTTTCTAAAAATCCAGATAGCTTTTTCCTTATAAAACTACTCAAAGCAAAACAACCAATACCCTATTGAAGAAATAGAATGTGAAATGGTAGATCTCCCTCATATTGATAGCAAATTATTGCTGCCATTGTTACATGGCTCTTATTAACTCAATTTAAATTGAACACATTAGGAAAATTAATAGTTCGTTTTGTTTGGTGGTGCTACATCATATGCAACAAAATAGTAATTCCCCTATTTATAAACTTAAATTGACATATAGTGAACTTAAACAATAAATAAACAACCATACCGAAAGAAATCAAGCGTATATTCTTCAGCAACGTAGAGAACGTACCATCATCCTCTTGTAAGTTCCATCACATATACATCTTTTAAGATATCGCCAACTCTAGTATGATAAAAAGTCACAATTTGCAGAGTGTGCAGGTTGCAAGTCGTTGAATGCAAAGATTATACATTTGCAAGGTAAGTTATTTAATGGTATGGTAGTCACAGTTTTAGGCTAATAGTCGCTTCCACGGCAAATACACGCAATCCACTCATCCGTCAGCTTACGATAATGCATAAAAAATCGTGCTTCGGGCCTACAAATTTCAGTCCAAGGGTTAAATTAATGCAATTTCGATAGTACCACCGGTAATATGTGTTCTCTAACTACTCTCCTGTCATATCGAAAAGAAAGTGGGCGACCGGAGCCGGCGCGCGAAAAAGTAATAATTAATAATTAGTTAGAAAGGCTCCCAATAAGACGCGCGAGTTATATGGAATGCCCCCTATACCGAAGAAAAAGGGAAAACAAATATATTTTAAAATATACTTGTTCACCCAAAAAAAGAACTTAGTTGTTTTAAGTAATGCTTGCTCAGCATTCCACATCAGGCCACCCACACAATAAATAAAGTAAATAAGATACTTTGTTGCAACCAGCAAAACTGGGCTTTGTGTATGGTTCCACTTTGGAAGCATACAAATGCGCAAGCATACATACCTTAATACAAAACCAATTCAGTTGATGCCTCTGCCTATGTTTTTCTACAGAGGCATACAGATATACAAACTGACATACTTATTGGTGTCAACATTCGGGAATGCAAAACATTCCTGAATGAAATGAGATACCCCAATAAGCATAATAAATAACAATGCTGACTGCAACTATGTTGGAGCCAAAGTACGTATGTGGTAATATGCGAATTGTTGAGTGAGCTTAGTAAATAAGTAATTATGTATGTGCATCGGAAAGATGCCTTATGTATTTAGGTTAAGCAAAAGATTGAGAAATATTGAAGAGGCAGTTGTTGCCCGGACATCAAAACGACCTGTCGGTCTTAATCGGTAGTGGAGCATTGCAAGGATCGTTAAATCCTGTATTTATGAGTTAAACCGATAACGAACCGTAGTTAGTAAAAATTAATGAATAAAGAGTTTTTTTAATATTGTAGCAACACAATTGAAAGTCTCTTTTCTTAAGTGCGCTTATATAACGCAAGTAGTACCCTGCCCAACGTCTACCGTAAAGACGTAACTGGCGCAGTCGCGGCGAACCATTCAAAAAAAAACAGAAAGAAAATATAAAGCGAAAAAGTTAAGTGATTGAAACCGGAAAAAGGAAAAACCTGTTAAACAAAAAATTACCTAATTTTATAAAATTCGGGCGGCAACTCAAAATAAAATAATAATAGAATAACATAAAATAAAAAGAATAAAAAGGGCAGTATATGGAAGTGGAATAGTGGCATAAACGAAGTGGAATATTGGCACTTAATACAATCCGGCACCGGAAAACCTACCAGGAGAAGTGGCATAGGGAAGCGGAATAAAGTATTGTCAGGCAAGGATAGAAAACCATCACATCTTGTTACGGTCTGCTGCTGCGGTCTACGGCCATGATCCCCTTGGGAGCGCGTTCACGCGAACACACCTAGCGATGTGGTGAAAGGGGCGATAGAAAGAAAAATATCGAAAAGAAGGGAACAGACAGCGCGGCCATGACGAGAGAAAAAGAAAAAAAAAGAAACCAGCACGTTTTTTTTGGCAGTTGCGGAAAAAAAGAAAAGAAGCCAGCACGTGTTTATCTGTTGCGGAAAAAAGGAAAATTTGGTTGGAAGATCCTAACCTTATTTTTGTGAAGTTGGAAAAATTTTGGTTGCCACTAGCGTTGGGATCGGTTGTGGGCAGGCGGCTATAACTGGTGAGATTATCTTGCACAACCAAGGTAATACAAGCGAATGAGCAACGTGGAAATAACTATGGGCGTAGATGTTTGCATCGAGGTTGAAAAACAAAACCATATCTAAAACGTGAAACTGCCATCAGCTCAACGCACCTAAATTCCTTATGCCAAAGTGCTAATAGTCTCGTCGAAATATGAATTTAAATGCACTAAGGCTGGAGAGCAGCAACCAAAACAGGAAATTTTAAATACTGTACATGCGCTCAAGTTGAGAATATTAAACAACGTGAATTTGGGTGGTGTAAGAAAATTTGCGAAAGTCGAGAGGCAACAACAACAATAGAAAGACAAAAAAAGGGTTTTCCACCACACTTAAAAATCGGGAACCTCAAGCGCCACCAACCGCCACCAACAGCACCACTACCGCGCGCTAAGGCCGCATGCTACCACAAAGCACTAACAACTGCCACCAAAGCACTGGCGCGCTACCACCACAAGCGCAAAATTCACGCTCTATCACCGCAAAAGGGCGCTACCCCCTTCGACCCGCCAACCACGCGCGCAACTACCACGGGACTCCGCCAAACACACGCGCAACCACCACCAGACTTACAGAAGCCACCAGTTACAACAACAACAGCAGGGCCGCAATTACAGTGCTGCAACAATAGCGCCGACAACTACCAGATTCGACAACAACTACAGCCCTGCAGCAACAACGGCGCAATCACCTCACCAGCAACAACAAGAACAACGACATCATCAGGAAGCACGCCGGCAGAAGCCCACACTACAGCCTCTTACCGGCTAACTAAGTACCAGCATACCGGGTGAGTCGCTGCCAACGTAGTTAGAAACTAGTTATTAAGTTATGTAACAAAATTACAAATTAAGCATTAATCGCATATAATGACGCATATACATGAGTCGACATAAAGAGCGCCAAAGCGGCAATATTTCTACAAACAAAAAAAAAGAAAACGCATAAGCGAAACATAGCAAAAAGTTTTTCAGATAACGAATCGAACAATGTTTCAGTATGCGCCTATGTACATATGGGTATATATTTTATGAAGTATTGATACTCAGCTAAAACAAGCACTATTACAAAGAATCATACATACAAATATGTACCTGTAAGGGACTGTTACAGGATTTATAAAACCAACAAAGGAAAACATAACTACCAATTACATAATGATGAAATTAATTGATGTACGTTGCATATACTCAAAAAAAAAGCCTATGCACACACATACATACTTGTACCTAAATGTTGCATTGATATGTAAGAATGTTCATGCAAATTAAAGCAAGAGAAGACATTAAATAACGCCTACAAATAACAGAATGTTGGCCCAATTATTTTCATTTTTTGTATATACATATTAAATATAGATTCATTTAACTTGCTGTTGCGTTCGTAGCACTATACCCGATTAAAAAGAAACGCCACAGAAGCCAAAATAAAGCTACCTGTATTTGAGTATAGATAGCTGAAAAGGGTGCATACAAAGTATGCAGTTTCAACCAGGAAACTCCAAATTTTATCAGCAATAACATTTTCTCTTTTAAATAATCAAAGACATAACTAATGAACGGTGAAGTGTATGACCCACAAAACCAAATCAATAAGAAAAAAAAAGGGGTCATAAGTATTAGTTTAAATTAGTTATGTGCTTGGTTGTTCATATCTAGGTATGCATACAAATGTACTATGTACCTATGTCTGAATTTCTTTTTATATACCATACCTTATATCTCACCAAGATAATTGACCGACATTTGAGCGTTCGCATTGTTTTTTTTTGGAGCGGAATTTAATTAGGGATTGCGATAAACTTGAATGTGAGTAGGCCTGCTGCACAAATTTCATTTTTACATCCGAACCCCCTCCACGTATTTATATTTTTTTTTCTTTTCCAAGTTACGTATGTACGTATAGTATATGAAGAGGAATTCATAGTACAACTAAGCTGTTCAGTCAGATATTTAAGTTGAGATATATTTACTTTCATTTTTATCCTTACAGATACATATGTACATACAATGTTAAATTTCTTGATTATCTTTATTTGAATTTTGTAATACTATAGATTAGTGTGAACTTAGCATTAGCATAGTTGCTCAATTTCTACTAAGATTTATTACACCTCTGTATTAACTAAGTTAGCTGTTAATTAAGCTCTCTACATTTTGTATAAAAAGATCTGAATAATAAACTCTCGCTCTCATTTTGTTCTTTCCACCATCTTTGGATACATAACTTTTTATAAATTTGGTAATACGTTCTTTGCACTCGCCCTTAAATATTTTAAATTAATAAGAAAAAAGCTTCTTATCGAACATTGGCGCCCAACGTGGGGCAGTGCAAAATAATAAATTGTCCAGATTCGCAGAAGTCGATTGAAGGTCACGACGAAAAATGAGACAGCATAAATAGGCACTATTTGAACACCTTACGTTTTTTCGCAACATCAACGATACAAAGGAATCAACTTTGGACATCTACCAACCAATCGATACCAACATTCAAATCCTGCGATCTAGAGTTAACCTTCGACAACAGGCACAACCTTTACATCGCAACATTTCATCGTAACATTTGCATCGCAGTATACACATAGCAACATTTTCGTGCAAAGGTCCAGGACTATTTATACAAGTAAGTTCTTATCGAAACAAATTATACATTATATTAGCGGAAAGCTCATCGGAGCATTGCACTGTATTCAAGAGGTCAGATCTGCCACCTGCATCACATTGATAGTAGGATCATTCATTTATTTCTGTGCATTTCTGTCGCTATATTCCCTGATTTCATTACTCGCGGTACTAAGCCATTATGGCTACAAGTCTGGAAGAATACAAAAGTCTACGCACAACAACCAAGAGAAATATTTCGCGTATAAAAACCATTATTGATGCAAATGGCAGAGGAGAAGGGAAGACTCTCTCAACAGCGGAGTTGAAATGCCGCCTAGGAATATTAGAGTCGTATTTTAAACAAATCCTAGCTATTCAATCGAATATTGAAAAACTAGAGCCAGAGGATAATGCACGGGGTGAAATTGAAGATCTGTATGTGTCAATTAAACTCGAAATTCAATCGCAGTTAGGGGAAGATGTGCACAACATCACTGTATCAGATACAACCTTTTCATATCTTGTGCCACATGCAAAAAAATTACCTGCCTTAGAATTACCGACTTTCGACGGAAAATACTCTAATTACAAAAATTTCATCACTTCATTCAAGCAAATTATCGATCGCGAGATTAGTTTGTCAAATGTTGAGAAATTCAACCACTTGCGCAAGTGCCTCAAAGGTGCAGCTTTAGAGACTATCAACGCTTTCCAAGTAACTAATGAAAACTATCCAAAGGCTCTTGAAAGACTAAGGGTTCGATATGACAACAATACTTTAATTTTCATGGAAAACATCACTTCATTATTTCAACTCAGTTCAATGTCAAAGCCAAATGCCAGTGAACTACGAAGTCTTCTCGACAATGTTTCTGCGCTCTATAGTTCACTATTATCTTTGGGAAATCATACAGATATATGCAATGCAATGCTCATCTACTTAGCTATGGAAAAGGTAGATGAAGAGTCTCAAAGCAAATGGAAGGAGTCTTTGGATTTCCAAAAAGTACCCTCCTGGGAAAGCTGCGCAAAGGTGTTAGAAAGGCGCTGCCAGTTTTTAGAGTCAATTGACACATCTCATTCTCTTTGCTTCGAAAATCGTAAAACCGATAATAAAAAAGGTAGCAGCAAAATCAAAATGCAAAAACATAGCTTTTCAATTTCTTGCTCAAAGCGTGTATGCTCTCTCTGCTCTAAGGCTGAGCACACTCTAAACCAATGTCCCCGTTTTAAACAAATGGATGTCGCTGAACGTTTTGCATTTGCTAAGCGCGTCGCTCTATGCATAAACTGCTTATCGAAAAATCATAAGGTAACAAACTGCACTTCTACATTCAAGTGCAAGCTGTGCGCTCAGGCTCACCATACACTCTTACATCGCAATCAATCACTTGTTGCTGCACCACCCTCTTCGTTGTCATCGTCATCACCGTTTGTCGCGTCAAATGAAGTCAGTGCCAGTACCGCCGCTACAGTTCACACTCATTGTGGGCAATCCTCGGCGGAACAAGTGATTCTCGCAACAGCACTTGTACTGGTGAGAGATTCAGCTGGTGGTTATCAATTAGGCAGGGCATTACTCGATTCTTGTTCACAAATTAATCTCATTACTGAGGAATTTGCACAGAAGTTGCGCTTGCCAAGAGAAAAACACTCCATACAAATTAGTAGCATAGGGGAGTCACGGACAAACATTAAGCATAAAATATCTACTTCAGTCAAATCTCGTTTCAATCAGTTACAACTACAACTTTCCTTTTGCGTTACTTACCATATCTCGTATCAGCCAGAATCTCAAATTGACATTTCTACGTGGAATTTGCCTCCAAATACCCAACTGGCCGATGAAGAATTTTTCAAGTCAAAACGCATTAATCTTTTGCTAGGAACAGAAAGCTTCTTTGAAATCTTGTCAGTTGGCCAAATTAAACTCGGAGAAAATTTGCCGTCCCTACAAAAGACTCTGTTAGGGTGGGTCGTTTCTGGCCGATACGAACCTTCAGTTCCACGCAAATCATCTACGCCAACATGCTTACTCACATATGACGAAAGAGTTGACCGTAACTTGGAGTATCTTTGGAAAATTGAAGATACAGATGATAAATCAAAAAGAATGACAGATGAGCAGACAGTCTGTGAAAAAATTTATTTGGAAACAGTTTCTCGAGACACCGATGGTAGAGTTATTGTAAGATTACCCTTTAAGGATAACCCTTCTTCTCTCGGCTTCTCATATGATACTGCATTGAGGAGATTGAAAGCAATGGAGCGCCGTTTATCTAAGGATTTGCAAATTAAATACCAATATGCGTCATTTTTGAAGGAATACGAAGAATTAGGACATATGAGCATAGTGAAGTCACCGAAGCTTGATGAACCGCATTATTACATTCCTCATCATTGTGTGCTAAAGCCTACAAGCACGTCAACAAAATTAAGAGTTGTTTTTGACGCATCGTGTCCAACAACATCTCAAAAATCTCTAAATGACTTATTGTTGGTAGGGCCAACTACTCAAACCGAGTTATACATGTTACTCGTTCAGTTTCGCCTTTTTCGCTACGCTATCACAGCTGACATTGTCAAAATGTACCGCCAAGTGCTTGTAGATCCACGCGATCATTGTTTTCAATATATTCTTTGGAGAAATTCTGAGGATGAACCAGTTAAAACCTTTAAGTTAAATACTGTGACGTATGGTACAGCAGCTGCACCTTTCCTTGCAGTGCGAAGTCTTCAGTACCTAGCTGATCAATATGAATCGGAGTTCGGTCTTGGGTCGAAGGTTATAAAATCTTCGTTTTATGTCGATGATTTTCTGGGTGGGGCGGAAACCCCGAAGCAACTAGCTCAAATTAAGAAGGAAGTTACTGCAATTCTAAAAGGCGGTTGTATGGAATTAGCGAAATGGCATTCCAATCATCAAAGCTTCAGAGAGGAAAAAACCGTCAAGGATTTAAACATAGAGGAATCCTTCGTAACAAGCGCCCTAGGCATACAATGGGATCAAGGCACTGATTTGTTTATGTTTTCGTTCAAAGCGAAATCGACTGTGGATAACAAATGTACGAAACGAAAAATTTTATCGCTAGCATCGTCACTTTTTGACCCTCTTGGTTTGTTATCCCCTCTCGTTATCGTAGCAAAAACTATTCTGCAAGAACTTTGGCTATTAAAGATTGATTGGGATGAATCTATTCCCCAAAACTTGCATACCGCATGGAAAAATTTTGTACAGGATTTAGCACTACTTCCGTCATTGAAAGTCCCTCGATACTGTTTGGCAGAGAATGCAGTTTCCGTACAGGTACACGGATTCTGTGATGCCTCCATACGGGCATACGGCTGTTGTATTTACCTACGAGTAATCAACTCTCATAACGTCACTTGCGTTAAACTTCTCACAGCAAAATCCAGAGTTGCCCCTACTAAAAAGAAGTCAGTTGCCAAAGCTTGAACTTTGTGGAGCACATCTGCTATCGCAACTTTACAATAAAATCAAATCATGCTCGGGTAAATATACGACAGAAGTGTACTTATGGACAGATTCCCAAATAGTTCTCTACTGGTTAAAGCAACATTCGTCTACATTATCGGCATTTGTTGGTAATAGGATATCAGAAATTCAAAGATCTGACAGCGGCATGCCACTGGAGGCATGTTCCAACAAGTAGCAACCCGGCTGACATTGTTTCGAGAGGCTCAACTTGCTTAGAGCTCGCTAATTCAATATGGTATCAGGGTCCGCCATTTTTATCCCATAGTAAGGAGCACTGGCCCCAAACCAAAATCGATAAAGTTGACTACGCAGAAGTAGATAAAGAAAAAAGAAAGTCGGTGTTCCAAATAGCGACAAGGTTCAACTACATCCTGGAGGTTATAAAAAGATATAGCTCGCATATGAAAATTCTACGCATCGTTGCGTGGATGTTTCGATTTTATTCAAGGGTACATAGAATGGGCTTACGTAAACTAAATGATTTTGACATGCACTCTCTCGCCCCTCAGGAATTGGAAACGGCGCTTTTATGCATTGTGTGGAATTTGCAGCAACATTATTTTGAAGAGGATATCCGACGAATACAAAAGAAGTTAGACCTCCAAAGCTCATTAAAATTTCTAAACCCATTTTTGGAGCCTACTGACGGCTTTGATTTATTACGGGTGGGTGGTCGCCTTGAACTTGCAGGAGTCAGGTATGATCAAAAACATCCAATACTTTTACCTAGCACTAGCGAGTTTGTTGAAGGATATGTTCGTCATTTGCACATTACGAATTACCATGCCGGTGCAAAGGCTTTAGTGGCACTTATTCGACTGCGATTTTGGATTGTCAACGCAAGAAATCTCACACGCCGTATCGTAAGATCATGCACTCATTGCGTTCGCTACAAACCCCGCCTGTTGCAACAGGTGATGGGTCAACCTTCCGGTCGAACGTCTCAACCCTGCTCGCCCATTCTCTCGATGCGCAGTTGATTTTTGTGGACCAATTAATACCTATTTGCGAATTCGTGGCAAGATACCCTACAAAACTTATGTTGCGATTTTCGTGTGTCTATCATCCAAGGCTGTACATATTGAGGTCGTCTCGGACTTGACCACTGAAGCTTTTATTGCATCGATGAAACGCCTTATCGGTAGAAGAGGTCTACCAACTGACATTTTTTGCGACAATGCCACTAATTTCGTTGGTGCTTGTAACCAGTTGGCAGAACTAAAGTCTTTCCTTTTCAATCCGAAGAATAAGGACTTCATAACTCAATTTTGTTCCAATGAATTCATCAACTTTCGTTTCATACCACCGCGGGCACCTCATTTTGGCGGCTTGTGGGAGGCCGCGGTAAAGTCTGCTAAGGGCCATTTAATTCGCACTGTTAGGAATGCACGTCTAACCTTTGAGGAGTTGACAACAGCCATGATTGAAATAGAAGCCATACTCAATTCGGGACCCATATCGCCACTCTCTTCCGATCCTAGCGACATGGAAGCACTCACGCCTGGTCACTTCTTGATTGGGAGCTCACTTAAGTCTCTTCCAGAGCGTCAAACAACAAACAAGGAAATCAGCCAACTAGACCATTATGTTCGAATCAGTGCCATTAAACAGCGATTTTGGCAGCAATGGTCAACCGACTATTTAAATGAGCTACAGAGGCGCAATAAGTGGACCACCGCAAGCGATAATATCGTTAAGGGGCACTTGTCTTAGTACATGAAGAAAATGTCCCTCCTCAACGTTGAGTAATGGGGCGAGTAACTGAAGCAATTCCAGGAAAGGATCAACGTGTACGAGTCGTCAACGTAAAAACTGCAAGGGGTCTCATCCGTCGGCCCATACACAAACTTGCACTATTACTATCTTGAAAGGGATCTTTCAAGGCGGCCAGGATGTTCAGTCAGATATTTAAGTTGAGATATATTTACTTTCATTTTTAATCTTACAGATACATATGTACATACAATGTTAAATTTCTTGATTATCTTTATTTGAATTTTGTAATACTATAGATTAGTGTGAACTTAGCATTAGCATAGTTGCTCAATTTCTACTAAGATTTATTACACCTCTGTATTAACTAAGTTAGCTGTTAATTAAGCTCTCTACATTTTGTATAAAAAGATCTGAATAATAAACTCTCGCTCTCATTTTGTTCTTTCCACCATCTTTGGATACATAACTTTTTATAAATTTGGTAATACGTTTCTTTGCACTCGCCCTTAAATATTTTAAATTAATAAGAAAAAGGCTTCTTATCGAACATAAGCCTTGTTGCATCCTAATGCCACAGTTATTATAAGCCTGAAATTTGAATAAACAATACTACTAAGAAACATTTAATAGTACGTACAACCAAATAAGAATTTGGAAATTTTTCCTTGTTAATTTAATTATTCATGATTATATATATATACAATTTTCATTTTGCCTAATTCCACCCGTACTATATACTATTTTTTTTGGTGTTGTTAATGTAGTTAATAGCGAAACACAAAAAAAGATGAATTGTAAATAAATTAATATTTAAAATGGGAATGCTGGCGTCGCCATTTATTTAGAAGGCACTAGGTAGGCGAACAGGTAAGGGGCCACCGAAATTTTAGGTGCGTCGGTGGCCATGGTTATTTGAGGGTGGGACTAAGCACCGGGCGTCGCAACAACACCCGCGGCTCCCCTCTGTGTATTCGGCCTTTTTATTTTCCTTTCAGTTTTTGTTATTTTCCTTTTCAGCTTTTTTGATATTTGATTTCAGAGTAGTAACCGGTCACGTCCGGTTCGGTAATTTTTTCTTGCGTCAGTTTTTTTTGAATTTTTTTGAATTTAGATTTTGAATGTAAACGGTCTGTCCGTGACATCCGGTTCAGCCGATGTTGTTTTATTTTGTATTGATAAGCGTTTTGAGTCGGTCTCTGCGCTTCTGCCAGGTTTTTTTTTGAATTTGACAGCTGCTCGTTTTGATAGGCATGATAGGAACATTTTTCTGTTTATGGCGCAGGAACAGTAAGGTTGGCAAGGACCCGCCCCAGCCGACAATGACTAGCCACTGTGCACCACTACATCATGCCGACCGCCTTCCTTACTGATTCCACTGTAGATGCGAGACCATAACAATCTATAGCAGCACCAGCGAAGGACATTAAGCGGGATGAGCAGAAATTTTGTTTTCTTCGTGTTGAAAATAAGCGTTGTGATTAAGTAAATTTAATTGTGAACACAAGTTGAAGTAGAAGAAAGGAAGAAAAAAAGGAAGGAATTTTGTTATGTATAATGCTGTAATGCTTGATATCGAAAAAAGGAAAAAATAAAATTATAGTAATAATACAAATTGTAAAGAAGGAAAATTCTGAAAAAAGAAGGTAATTGTTCTCAAATAACTTGTTCAATAGAAAAGAAATACAAAATAATAGTAATAATTGAAAAGGCAATCGTTGGCAAAATATTTTTTTTGTTGTCTGTGTGTGTTGTTGTGTTAAGGTAGAAGGAAAATAGCTCAAAATATAGAGGCTTGCCTTGTGGCTATTACAAGACTGTTGCAGGAAAATGCTGCACAGCGTAATAAGACAGTTAGGCAGAGGATAGAAAAGGACCTCAAATATTTACCACCCTTTGAGGGTAATACAAAGAAATTGCCATCATTTATCCAAACGGTAGATAGAATTTTGGCAGACTATACAACACAGCAGGAGGAAGCATTTAGGGTGGTTTACGATCTGAAGATAGGAGGATCGGCCAAAAATTGTTTGCCCCTAAGTCCACCAGATAAGTGGGACGATTGTAAGGTTAAACTAAGGCAACATTTTCGGTCAACAAAAGACCAGATGTCGCTTACAAACGACATCACAAATTTAAGAGTAGGCTCCATTGCCGAATTGAGTCGAAAGACAAAAGATATTATTGACAATATCACCGAGCTTAGCGCTCTAAGCGAAAATGGTGGTACGTTGAAGGAGATACTTACGGGGATACTCTTTCAACGAATTAAACAATTAGCGTCAGGTTCGTTTGCCTGCGCTATTAGAAATGTAGTAAAATGGCCGCAAATGGCGGATTTCATATATAATTTTATTGGATTGGATTCGGGAAATATGAATCCAATGTATATGACGAATAAGCGAATACAAAATTATAACTCCCGACCACAAAATAGTGGGTATAGGCAGGAGAATAATTTTTCAAGGCAAAATAGCAGCAACTATAATAATAATAACGGTGGTACGGCCGCGAATAATTCAGGTAGGTATAGCGGCCGTTCACAAAATAATTTTTTCAAATAACAGAAATGGGCAGCCTAATAATTGGCAAACAAACGGTAGATATGAGTCAGGTCGGTATAACAGGCAAAGTGGCCAACAGGTAAGTAACCGACCTCAGAACAGCCAGCAGGTAGGTAGCCGACCCCAAAGTGGTCAACAGGTAGTAGTCGGCAACAAAATAACAATTTAATAATAACAGGCAAAATACCTCCCAGCAGACAAGACGTTCAAATGGGCCTCAACCCATGGACGTCGATGCTGCGAGTCAAGTAGAAAACACCAACACAAATGAGGAGTTTTTTACAAACTAGCCTCGGGTGGTGAAAATAAAATATTAATAATTTTAACACTATTTAATAAAAAGTTTTTGACATTGGTGGATCCGGGATCCACCATCAGTATTATGAAAAGAGAAACGTTTGATGGATATAATTTGCCAGTTGTTGAGGGGAATAAAATAATAATAAATACATTGAATGGGAATATTAGGGGCGCAAACGAGAGAGTTGCCTCCCCCTGTCCCTCTGAATTTCAATACGTTAATAATGCAAAAATGAGGTGGTTAAAATGGGATTTTGATAAACCATATGACCTTTTGCTAAGAAATGATTTTATATTTAAAAATGTCAAAATAATTGACATAGAAAATGAGGAAATTGAACTATTAAATGGTATTAAGATACCATTTTATTAGAAGACGATCCAAGAGTAAGTTTACGCAATGGAATCGGGAAAATTGCAAAATATTCAACTTGATCATCTAAAGTCAGATTAATGAAAAGGGGTTGAAAAATTGCTTAACAGCAAAAAAAATACAAAAACAGTGGTTCATGAAATAAAAACCACTACAAATCAGCAGATTAATTCAAAATGTATGGGTTACCTCCCAAACATGAAGAGGAGGCTATTAAGCAAATAACAAACCTGGAAAAGCAGGGTATAATTCAAAAGAGTATGAGTAGGTATAGCTCTCCTATTATAATAGGGCCAAAGAAAGTTGACAAATCGGGAAATAGGAAGTTTCGTTTGGTGGTTGATTACCGTAGACTTAATTAGATAACCATTGACGATAAGTATCCCTTGCCAAATATTGAAGGAATCTTGGACAAGTTGGGCAAAGCACAGTACTTTAGCACTCTTGATCTCGCAAAAGGTTACCATCAGATTTTAATGGCATCTAAAGATATTGAAAAAACTGCTTTCGTTTCCCCATTAGGTTTATGCGAGTATGTTAGAATGCCGTTTGGGTTGAAAAATGCCCCGGCTACGTTTCAAAGACTTATGAATGACATACTGAGAGAGTACATTAATAAAATATGTGTTGTTTATTTGGATGAAATTTTGATATATTCTACTTCATTGGAGAAGCATCTGAGCTCCATATATAAAATTGTTTTCAAAGTTGCAAGAGCACAGTTTGAAGATTCAGGCGGATAAGTGCAGTTTCTTAAGGAAAGAAACAAAATTTTTAGGGCACACTTTGACTAAAGAAGGTATAAAACCCAATAAAGAGAAAATTGCAGTGACTTTAGATTTGAAAGTACCAAGAACAGAAAGACAACTAAAGAGCTTTTTGGGTGTTACAGGCACACCTGTTAAATAATGATTAAAAAATTTAATGATTATTAATTATAATGAGTTTTCCTCTGCCAATTGTTTAATGATTAAGTGTCAGTAGGTATGCCCTTTTAATGATTATTAATTAATTATTTTCATTAAAATTTTGTAATTAATTAATTAATTATTTTTAATTGCATAATTAATACAAACAATGTTGATTATTTTTAATTATTTTTTCGTTTGTCTTATGGAGTGATAAACATAATTATTTGATTATTTTAATTAATTTTGATTATTTTTAATTAACTAATTAATATAATTATTTGATTAATGTCAATTAATTTTGATTATATAAATTACATAATTAATACAATTAAATGATTATTTTTAATTAATTTTAATTATTTCTGTGTTTTTCCAGCATCATAATCACCCCTATTCTGCATTTCGATTACGTTCCCGTTCTACGCTCCGCTTCAATCGAAGTTTGGTATTCTGCATTACGACGGAATCGTAAAGAGAAGAGGAAGAGCAAATGATTTTTCGAAATCAGCTGTTGGTACGGAATGTGTGAACATTGGAACAAAATAAATGAAAGACAATTTGTAAAAAACACTGAAAAACGTTTATATTTTATTATCCACGCCATTTTGTACAAAAAAAGCAATAGAATATATTGCCGCAGTGTTATATTTTTTTGAGTGAACTGCTTTCATAATTGTAAGTGTTTTTTGTCGTTCTTTTGGCCAATTCCCTGCCGTGGCCACCAAGTTTTGTTAAAACGGATTAATGCACGAACATAGTTGACATTTTCTGAATTTTAAGGATGCTAATTTCATTGCACTGGCCTAAAATACTTTATAAAGGTTTATTTATTCTTTCCGCAAGGATTGTTTACGTTTTCGCTTCACCTTCCTCTACGCCGGCAGCTTGCTTTAGCATATAACTGGACCCAACGAACAGACACAAATTATAGCTGTCTATTATAATGGAATCAATAGCCGCGGCATTATTTATGGAGTTGGAAAGCAACGCATACGAAAATTACCAAGCGAGAATGGAAAGGCAAATATTGCGAGATTTGCGTAATCCATTTGAGATGAGTGATGAATTGTAAGAAATTGAACTTAAAAGTGGTAAAGTTTAATGACTTATTTTCTTATTTAGGTTCACAAAAAACTTTCGACTTAACAAGGATGCTTTCAAGTATGTGTTAGATACTTTTGCGGGGCAAATACGTCCAAGGACTTCGACATCGACATGTTGTTTTTGACCTGGAAACATATAAAAAACAATCAAGCCTTCTACGTTTCTTAACAAGTTTTACTTACATTTTTGTTAAAATTGTGTTATAAATTAATAAAAAAATAAAAAGAAACTATTTTTCCGCCAACTAATTTGCAACTTAGAAAAACGGAACTACGATCGAAATGCAGAATACAAAAAATCGAACGATTAGAAGTTGGGATCGAAAGAGATTGGAACACAGAATACCAAAATTGCCAAATCGAAAAAATTCCAATCCAAGTCGAAATGCAGAATAGCGCTGAATATAAAAAAAAATATATATATACAGATATATACTTACGTCTGTGGTGTAATAAGCCAAAATTTACGCTCTCCAATTTGGTTTTTAAAAGTTTTCACAAAAAGCAGCGACAATTGACAATATCAGTAAGAATAAATATGTATCTTATATTTCTTGAGTTAGCACAAGTATGTACATACAATAGTACAATTGGTTTCAGCCACTTATTTCTTACTTCAATCATTTTCTCTTTCATGTTAATAATTCAAAATAATCATATAATTGGAAATAATTAGATAATCAAAAATAATTAAGTAATTGAAATTAGTCAAATAATTACATTTAATTATTAGTTGTTTGATTAATTTAAATTTTTTGATTAATTTTAATCGTTTGATTATTTTTAATTACTTAATTGTTCTTAATCATATGATTGTCCTTAATTTAAAATAATGGGTATATTTTTTAATTATTTTTGATTATTTTTTTAATGGCCAATAATCATGATTATTTTAAATTATTTTTTTAATTAATTAATTATTAATTGCCAGGTGCTGTGCAAAAATTAATTAATCATTAAAATTAAAAAGGGAAACGAAATTAATGATTATTAATGTTAATGGAAATTTAACAGGTCTGGTTACAGGGTACTACAGGAAATTTATAAAGGATTATTCAAAAATAGCATATCCAATGATTAAATATTTGAAAAAGGGTGTAAAATAAACCCTAATGACCCACAATATATTTCGAGTTTTGAGAATCTCAAATCTCTCATTTCTTCCCATCCAATCCTTAAATACCCAGAGTATGATAAGGAATTTTCAATCACAACAGATGCAAGTGATTACACCATTGGCGCAGTATTGTCACAACAGGGTCAGCCAGTATGCTATATTTCAGGAACTTTGAATAACCATTAGCAAAAGTATGCCACTACCGATAAGGAGTGTCTGGCAATTATTTATGCAATTACATATTTTAGACCATAAATATATGGAAATAAATTTAAAATAGTCACTGACCACTGTCCGATTGTATACCTTAATAATAAATATAAGGGAAAAGAGCTTTCGCAACGTCACCAGAGGTGGCTTTTGAAATTACAGGAGTGTAACTACGAAATAGAATATGTAAAAGGAAGGAATAATGTAGTAGCAGATTTTTTAAGCCGAATCGAGAATTCGCCAAAGATAAATGAAAATAATGATAAGGAGTCAAATTTGGAAATGTCGGATACGATACATTCGGCCGAGGAAGAATTATTGGAGCATTTTGCTATAAAGGAGGAAATTGTCAATAAGTACAGGACTCAAATCATAGTGACATATAGCCCTCAAGCTGAAATCCAAACGATACATGGTAGGAAGATAATAGAAATTGATCCCTTGAATAATGAAGTAACGTTAAAAAGAATATTGGAAAGGCACATTAAGGGTGGCAAAGTTGGAATTTTTTCTGAAGTTGAAGATAGGGATTATCATAAAATTCAATTGTTACTAATATCCATGTTCTCCTGTAATAGCAAGCTGGAATTCGTAAAGTGCACAAAGAGAGCAACAGATATCTTGCAGGAAGAACTGCATAGACAAATCTCTTTGTATCACAATAATGAATCGATGCACAGCGGCATTGGAGAAACATATATACACTGAAAGACAAAATTGTTTATCCCAAAAATTAGAGATCACGTTCAGCTAATAATAAATAACTGTGAGAAGTGTCAACAGATAAAATATGATAGGAAGCCTATAAACCAAAATTTAGTATAACAGAAACCCCTACAGATAAAAATGAAATTGTTCACATAGATATTTTTCACTTCAACAAACATTTCGTTTGTTACCACAATAGACAAATTAACAAAATTTGCAGCAGCATATAGAATTACAGATAGGAATTGGAGGTCAAAGAAAACCATATTAATGGAACAATTTGCAAAATTCGGGAGACCTAAGAAAGTTATAATGGATAATTAATTTAGAGCAGAACAATTAATACAGTATCTAAATGCCGAAAATATTGAGGTCCACTTAACTAAACCCAATAACCACACTGGTAATGCAGACATTGAGAGACTTCACTCAACCCTGTTGGAAAAACTAACAGGAATTGATGATACGAGTCTTTCAACAGAAATGAGGATGCAGATGGTTATAGCTAACTATAATGATCGATATCACTCAACTATCAAGTGCTCTCCAAGGTTCGCTAAAGGAAGCATTTGTCCATCCATATTACAATATCGAATTAAGGTAGCAAAAGAAAAAATCAATAGCCAAGCATAATTCAAAAAGTGAAGATTAACCCGAAAATAGAGAAATTATAAAAGAGTACGGCATAAGGATCAACCATATTTCAGAATTAACCCGTTGCAAAACGTTCACCCTTCCAACATAAAAAGACCACAAAAATTTGCGAATTTGCCTAACCTAAACCCCGATGAAAATGATGATGATAGGTTCAGTACAGCAGCCCATAATGGGGATGCATGAAGCAGGAAAAGAGTTAATTTTTTTTATTACAGTAAATAAAGTACATTTAAATTATAGAAAAGATACTCCTTTAAAGGATTTGAAACGAAGCAAAAGTTGCATATTTAAAAACGATTGTCTGTTTAAAAGAAATAATAAAAGTAGAATTGTTAACATAGACGATGATACATTATTGATTGTAAATGCACATAAAAGGGCCTTAAGCCAAAATTGCGATAATAGAGAAATTGTATTGAAAGATAACTTCTTGATAACATTAACAAATTGTAAAATTGAAATAGACAATGAAATTTTTGAAAATAATAAAGTAGAGTTTGCAGAAAAATTTCACTACCCTGTAAAAATGTTAAATCAGAGCTATAAACAGGACATACTGTTTAAAGAAATAGAAATTAAAAATGTCGAAAATTTGAAAGAAATTAAAGAACTAAAGATACCATAAAAATGTCTCGTATGGTATAAATATAACAATAGCCATATGCTTGCTAATAATGATCGCCGTGCTGACGGTATTTTTCCGTAAGAAAAATTTAAAAATAAAAATTGTAAATGAAAAAAATAAAGAAAGGCCAAGTCCTAACGCTGGGGGATAATGCTAGTAGAAGCAGCCCCCAAGCAAATTGTAAATTTAGATAAAATGCCTCAGGAGAGTCCCAACTCTAACAGTGGGGGAGTTATGTGGAATGCCCCCCATACCGAAGAAAAAGGGAAAACAAGTACATTTTAAAATATACTTTTTCACCCAAAATAAGAACTTAGTTGTCGTTTAGCTTTGTCAGGCCACCCACACAATAAATAAAGTAAATAAGATACTTTTTTGCAACCAGCTAAACTGGGCTTTGTGTATGACTCCACTTTGGAAGCATACAGATGTACAAATATACATACATTAATAGAAACCAATTCAGTTGATGCCTCTGCTTATGTTGTTCTACAGAGGCATACAGATATAAGTTAAGGCAACCGCTTACCAAGTTGACCCTTACCAACGGCCTGCACGCGCAACTTCATTAAATGCTTCATCATCGGTTTAATTGTAACAAACAACAGTCAGCAATAAGCACAGTAAATAACAGTCAGCAACGATCGCAGTAAACAAGAATCAGCAATGGTTCGATTTTGGGCAATAACAAGAAATAGGGCACACATGCAAATGCAACGTGACGTATGGCCAATGATAGGTGTAATTTTAAGTTAAGACATTCATTATAATTATTCTTAAGTTGAATCACAACCAATAAATATGAAAGCGGACGCAAGTCCGCTACCTTTTTAAAAAATATAAAACGTACTATAAAACGTTAATTGGCGCCCAACGAAGGGGTCGGTGTTATTGTGTTCGATAAAATAAATATTCGGTCGAATAGTATTTGGCAAAAAGTGCCAACGCGAAAAAACGAGTTTCGTGAATATCGAGGCAAAAGCCAGCCCCAAATAATAAAGTAAAGTTTGCAGAAAAATTTCACTACCCTGTAAAAATGTTAAATCAGAGCTATAAACAGAACATATTGTTTAAGGAAATGGAAATTAAAAATGTCGAAAATTTGAAAGAAATTAAAGAATTAAAATACTATAAAAATGTTTCGTATGGTATAAATATAACAATAGCCATATGCTTGCTAATACTGATCGCCGTGCTGGCGGTATTTTTTCGTACGAAAAATTTAAAAATAAAGATTGTAAATGAAAAAAAAGGCCTAATCCTAACGCTGGGGTAATAATGTTAGTAGAAACAGCCCTCAAGCAAATTGTAAATTTAGATAAAAGGCCGCAGGACTCCTCCGCCCACTCTAACGGTGGGGGAGTTATGTGGAATGCCCCCTATACCGAAGAAAAAGGGAAAACAAGTATATTTTAAAATATACTTGTTCACCCAAAATAAGTTTAAGTAATGCTTGCTCAGCATTCCACATCAGGCCACCTTTGTTGCAACCAGCAAAACTGGCCTTTGTGTATGGTTCCACTTTGGAAGCACACAAATGTACAAACATACATACATTAATAGAAACCAATTCAGTTGATGCCTCTGCCAGTGTTGTTCTACAGAGGCATACAGATATACAAACTGACATACTTATTGGTGTCAACATTCGGGAATGCAAAACATTCCTGAATGAAATGAGATACCCCAATAAGCATAATAAATAATAATGCTGACTGCAACTATGTTGCAGCCAAAGTACGTATGTGGGAATATGCGAATTGTTGAGTGAGCTTAGTAAATAAGTAATTATGTATGTGCATCGGAAATATGCCTTATGTATTTAGGTTAAGCAAAAGATTGAGAAATATTGAAGAGGCAGTTGTTGCCCGGAAATTAAGACGACCTGTCCACCTCGGTCGAGTGAAAAGGATTAAAAGATAATCCTTCAAATGTGAAGAACAAATAATATTTGTGTGAATAATTATACGAAATAAATCATTTTTTGCAAAAATAATGAGTAATTAATATTAAATAAAGACTTTTAAATAATATCGAAACTAAAGAGGCGTCCTTATTTAGCACGGTTTCGAAACGTAAGTAGTACCCTGCCCAACGTCTTACGTAAAGACGTAACTCGTGCATGGGCGAATGCAACCCGGTGCGTGTGTGGGTAGGCCAAGAAATAGATGTATGTACATAATTTTTCATAATTTTTCACACCACCGAATTTGACGGACACAATTCTGAATACAAGTTTAATAAAATATATATATCATATGTATTTAATTAGCGAGCTTTGCTCATATTGCTTTATACAATGGTTTTTGTAATTGATATTAGAGAAAAATTGTAAGTTTACAAACGTCGATGGTTACTAGGACATGTTTCTGAATTTCACTTCTTCATCAGCTAGCTTTTCGGGAGCTGAGCGTTGAACTCGAATCTTCAACATTCATATCAGTGCAAGCCTTTAGCTGCTAAGCCATATGAATGTCTCGTTGTTCGCTGTACAATTGGTCTCTAAGAGTTGCCTTTTTGTTTATATTCCTTTTGATCACCATGTAGGCACATACACTCTGTATGTAGTTTATTCCTAATGGTGTGGATATGATAGGCGCGCTTTTGAAAGATTAGTAACATTTGTTGGGATTTTTACAGTATTTGTTTTTAATACTTCCGCTGTTACTATTATATCAATATGATCATATGTATTTAATTAGCGAGCTTTGCTCATATTGCTTTATACAATGGTTTTTGTAATTGATATTAGAGAAAAATTGTAAGTTTACAAACGGCGATGGTTACTAGGACATGTTTCTGAATTTCACTTCTTCATCAGCTAGCTTTTCGGGAGCTGAGCGCTGAACTCGAATTTCCAACATTCATATCAGTGCAAGCCTTTAGCTGCTAAGCCATATAAATGTCCCGTTGTTCGCTGTACAATTGGTCTCTAAGAGTTGCCTTTTTGTTTATATTCCTTTTGATCACCATGTAGGCACATACACTCTGTATGTAGTTTATTCCTAATGGTGTGGATATGAAAAAAAAATCTCTCTCAAACAGTCAACTGTGACGTAGATGCGTAGAACGAAGCAATTTTGAACTCGTGAATGTGTAATCTGGGTAGGTGATTTGTGCACTCATATTAACAGAGTATATGTGGAACTTAAGAGCGAATTGAGAGTTTCACAGAGTTGCACTGCCACACCGCCATTTTATACAGGGTAAAAGGTTAACGCTTTTGCGTTGCGAGCAGGCAACAATTTTCACAACAGAACGAAATACCCCGTAAAGACGTTGCCTGTTTTTTAGAATAGAACAACAACCCTTGCGCGGCGTACAAAAAGCGTAATACTGTTTTCACACAGAAACTTAATGATCTCATTTCACCTTCTAATGAAATCGTAAATTTTTTGCTTTCAGACAGAAGTAGCTGCTCGATTAGTATGAAGGATGAAATGTCAAGCGAATAAAATGACAATGCTATATGACAGACAATCATGGCGGAACGATACAAGGTGGCAGCATGGTGACATACCTACATACATAAATAAGAATTCCTTGTACTTTGTTTTTGTAAATTCGATGGACAAATGTCAAAATCGTACTGCGCCGGTAGTTGATGTATCAAATCAAATAAAAAAAAGGTTATAATCAGCTGTTCGATGCGGCCACCTTGTATCGTTCCGCCATGCAGACAATGACATTTACTTTGACAAATGACATTTTTAAGCACTGAACACACCAAAAACTAAGAAACTGAACGCTCCCAATAGAGTTGCATTGTGCTTTTGACTTCATTAGGCATTCGATTAGCTACTAATGAAATAATTATATATTCGAATTTTATAGGGAAGATTGAGCTCAATAAGCGTCTTAATGTAGAAAACTGCTTTTATTATTCAATAAGCCGTCTGTGTGAAAACAGTATAACACTTTAGCCAGAAAAGAAAACGCTATTAACAAAATCATTATTGGCGGCATCCAAACACAAATCCTATATATCAGGCTTGCTTAACGAACGAAACGATATCATTTCGTTACGATAATCAACGCTAATAAACGAAACGAAGTCACTTCGTTTCGTTTATTAACGTTAAGA
This sequence comes from Eurosta solidaginis, assembly GCA_029619165.1. NCBI lineage: Eukaryota > Metazoa > Arthropoda > Insecta > Diptera > Tephritidae > Eurosta > Eurosta solidaginis. Next base: position 55,658 of record JARSSU010028486.1, read on the forward strand.
TCGTCAAATTAACGTTAATTTGTCGTTCTTAACGTTAATAAACGAAACGAAATGACTTCGTTTCATTTATTAACGTTGATTATCGTAACGAAATGATATCGTTTCGTTCGTTAAGCATGCCTGCTATATATCCACAAACCCTCAACCAGGAGACTACTATGTCCTAGAACCACTCTCCGATGCATCAAAACACAATAAGAACACAACTGTTTTAGCTGATGCAGTCACACAATCAAACACAGCAACAACTCAGATGTGACCTATCAGCCACTGTCTAATGAGCAGATAAACAAATTTTGGGTTGAGGCATACACCATTATCAACTCCGACTCCTCTGAATCTCCATCACTAAAAGAACAAACATGCTGGCAACTTAATAGGGATGATTTGTCTAAATTGTTTCAAACTTTTCAGTAAAACAGTCACATCTGTTAGTCAATCTATGCAGCGAAACCTTGAGAAACATTTTGTCGCCTTATATCAGCCTTCCGATTTTTCCTTATCTCCCGTCCCTCCGCATCACTCATAACTTAATCGCATCCACACTTGATTTTCTGCCGGAGATCAAGCCTCCTTAGAATTAATTGGTACAGCTATTGCTAGGTATATATTTGAATTCAATCAGGGCACACCCAACTTATCTGTATTAGGAATACTACAAAGTAGATGTTTAATACATTTAAACATGTATGGAATGGCAGCCATAAAACATTTTGAGACCGCCGCAATGGCCGCAAACCTGTCGCAACACTGATTTTGGTCATATAATTTGTACTCAGCAGGTCCTTAAATCAATACAAAATGTAGCTCAAGCGTTGTCATGGTCAAACATACCAAAAACTGTAACAATCTTCAAAAATAAGTGCCCTTGAGAACCCAAATCTCCTGGCGATACTGTCGTCTATTCAATCAAAATCACTTTAATAGATTTGATACCAGATCCAATCTTATACTGATACTTCGATGTGCGGCCTTCATGGCCACATCAATCCAAGACAATCAAATCACAAATGTGCAGATACTCCAGGATCCTACAAACAAAAATGTATATGAAAATGAGTTGATTGAGGCAACCAACTACATGACTTCCAATGCAGATAAGGATGACCGACCCGTTACCGAGAGAGCCATTTATGGAAGACAAACTTCATCTCTTCCTGACAATCTATGCTATTGCTGGCTGGCAACAGCACAAAAAATGTTGCTGGTAACCAAAGCAACGGGTGGTTACCATAGCAATCGGCGCGAGCGGCGGTAGTCGTGCTCACACGCAGTGTTGCCAGGTTAGCTTTTTCGAGGCTAGATTAGCCTTTTTTCTAGCCTTTTTTACTCCGAATTTATTTTTAAAAATTTCTAAAATAAAATAATTTTAATAGTTCCTGTGAACACCTAATACCTAATAAAAATGAGTTCTCTACAAAAGATTAATTCTTTTTCTGCTGAAAATTCGTTGAAAATTTCAAAGCCAGATGTATTTTCTTACTTTGAAAAGAGAAGTATAGTAATTCTTCAAGTCAAATAGCATTAATAGAGCTACAGTGGCGAAAACGTATAACTATACAATGGAAAAATGTACACTCCACCATGGAATTTTGGTCGGAAGTCCGAGAACATAAAAATGCATTAAACGAACCTCCTCTTTTAGAACTTGTCGAATTCATATTTAGTTTTTTAGTATTACCACTCAGTAACGCGGAGGTTGAAAGAATTTTTAGTGGCATGAAAATTCTGAAAACTAAATTAAGGAACAAACTAAAAATTAATATGCTTAATGCGCTGCTTAATATTAGATGCTCGTTAAAACGCTTATCTAAATGTTGTAATGACTTTGAAATTACCGATGATCTCATATCTATGGTAAATAGCCAAACTTTATATCCAGACTTATGCTCTTCTGATTCTTCAGACGGGGAATATTTTATATAAATAACTATTTTGTAATATTTTTTTATGTATATACACATATGCAATCATTTAAAGTAATTCCATGTGCTAGTCAAGGAAAATGTGCCTGATATGTTTTGAAACAGGAAGTTATTCTTAAGTGATGTTTATAAGTTTTTATTTACAAATGTGCAAACTAAAATATAAAAAAAATTTAATGAATTAACCAAAAAATTTCTGGCCTTTTTTTAACTTCTTTTTTTTAAATTTAGCATTTTCTAACCTTTTTTTTGTGCCAATCTAGCTTCTTTTTTTGCATCACCTGGCAACACTGCTCACACGTACTTGTTGTCGGTTTCGCGTTGATGAAAATCAAAATTTTTAGATTTCTTCGCTTGACAACTGGTCTATTTGATCGTGGCCAACGTGATTGACAAGCATTGTGTTAGTTTTGTGAGAACGTGAAATGGGCAAGTTCGCGGAAGAAAAAGATTTTACGTTACGATGATGATCAATTCGGAGATATCCATAGATCCGTCAATTGTGGCAGATGCTCTGAGCGAACGTCATCTATGGATTTCGGGAGAAGGTGTTCGAAGGATGCTTGATGAAAATATATTTGATGAAAGGATAAATATTGCAGAAATCTTTTGGAAAACATACAATTTTGAAATACCAGAATGGCTAGTACAATTGACCAAAGACGATGCACAATTGACCAATCAATTGGAATTTCATGAAAAAGTGAAGATCGATACATTCTGGTCCAAAGTTTTTGACAATGAGTATACCGAGTTCTTTCATGGATATGTGCATTTATGTGTATTTGAAAAATTAGCCATTAAAAAAAAATAAATGTAAGGCGCGATAACCTCCGAAGAGATCTAAGGCCGAGCTTCTCTTCCAATTTGCGTCGTGCTCCTCTTGATTTTTCCCTACAAATTGGCCGGACGGGACCTACATGTTTTATGCCGACTACGAACGGCATCTGCAAGGCAGATGAGTTTTCACTGAGAGCTTTTCATGGCAGAAATACAATCGGAGCGCTTGCCAGACACTTCCGAGGGGCGACCCCGCTTAGAAAAATGTTCTTCTAATTGAAAAATCTTATTTCTAAAATTTTGATGTTGCTTTGCCCGGGAGTTGAACCCAGGGCATACGGTGTGATAGGCGGAGCACGCTACCATCACACCACGGTGCCATTGCAATTCGTAAAATGCACAATATGTGTTGTTTGCTTCGATACGCGTGTGTATGTGATAATCATGGACGAAATCATGTTCATTTCATCTTGGTTTCACGCAAGGATGCCATGATTAACACACCCATTAATACTCGTACTATTGGCGTGTGTGAAATAACTGAAAAACGAGAAAGACTCACACTCGAGATGAGTAATTGTGGTATAAGTATCCAACCGTATTGGCCGGACCATAGACACATTTTTATGAAGCGTATCTCAAGTAGAATGCATTTATTTAATACGATAAGCTATATTGGTTCTCGAGAGTGTAGTGCAACGTCTGCTGATCGAAGGGGACGACAAGGTGGAGGGGAATATAGATTTGAAAATGTTCAAACTCCACGCCAAGTTATTGTTGCACAAGATGTTACTGATCATATTTCAAGCTATACAACAAACATGAGCCATATTGGTTCTCATTGGTACATTTTTCGTCCAGTTCATCCATATACTGCAATGTGGCTCATGGCTGTAAGTAGTCAAGGATTGTCTGCATATGTGCATCAGGATATGCAAAAGAGAACACTTGCAGATAAATTCGGTTTTATAATGGACCATAATAAAAGCATCATTTTACAGTATCAAAATATCATGGAATATTTAGTACAGTCGGCCATACCTCTACGCGAAGGCGAATACGTATATCACAACATTTGTACCGATAATGTATCCAGAGGCGTAAAGGATGAAAGCCGATATATTTATTTAGGAAATAACGAGTATGTATACATTTCAAGTGGTCCACATTGTTGTGAAGATTTTTCAACGCATATATTTTTATGAGTCAACCTGATTCTATATATCACATGAGTAACAGCGACAACAGCATTGGATACAACTAATTTTCGATTGGATGAAGATTTTTAGCAAAATATATGATTATATATATATATATATATATAGCAATTTTTATTTCTATTTATTAAGTAGTATATACATAAATATACAAAGAGTACTAGCAACTTGGTCATTGACCCGCATAACAATTTATATTATCATTTAGGTAACAAGTAACTGACGCAAATGACCTGCCACTCATATTTATTGCATACACGTTTTCAGACACGCGGAGCCGTAATCGGAAAACTTTATTGTTATTAAGTGTATATGTATATAATTTGACACATTTGAAATTTGAAAAGCTTTTTCGTTTATAATAGGGCACTTGTAATTTGAAATCCTATTATTATTCCATAGAAACACAACTTGTAACTATTTTTCACACTGCGCTTTAACAAATACGAATGACGTGTTCTTATTGTTACTAATTCTATATAAACAGAATATTGCACACGGTATTATAAAAGGTTATAGTACGCGCTCTTATGTTACAAATAAACAGAATGTTGCACACGGTCTTCTAAAAGCTTACTAATGGGTTGCTTATAATTCTATATAAACAATACTTGTAGATATCACACCATAAATACGTGATATTTGCACATTGTACTGTGAATGACTTGTTATGTAAACATATAATAAGTGCTTTCATTGCTTGTAATTCTATATAAACAATATTTGTAGATATCATACCATAAATACGTGATATTTGCACACTGCACTTTAGCAAATATTTCTATGGCTATTTTGCACACTTCACGCTAGAAATAAATATCATATCAGTAATACGTGATATTTTGCATACTATATGATGAAGGACGTGTTCTTATCGTTAATAATTCTCTATAAGCACCACTTGTAGCTATTTGCACACCGTACACCAGCGATATGTTATCTTGTTGCTTATATTTCTATAGAAAAACAACTTGTAGCTATTTGCACACTACACGCTTGCAACGTGACTGGGGAATACAGTGCTCTTATATGAAAAAGCTTATTCTCTTTCTTGTTGCTTATATTTCTATAGACAAACAACTTGTAGCTATTTTACACACTACACGCTTGAAACGTGACCCGAGGAAACCAATACAACAAAAGAATACTTTTAGGTCGTCATTAGCGCACAAAGTCGTCAAAACGAGCAATGAGTATAAATATTTGACGTGAATACAGTATCATTTCAGTAGCTGGTCTACAGTTGAACGTTCTAGTTTGATTTTTACAAATTCCAGTTAGACTTTTAACAAAGTGTTATTTAAAAATTAAATAACAAATAATGGATATTAACATCGTGAATATTAGTACATCCGAGTCTAGGCTCAATAATTTATACAATACAGTGTGGCGACTCAAGGAAAGTGTCAATCATATATCCGATTTATTCCATTTGTTTGAAATTCTCCATAAGGATACATTGGATATGAATCAATCACCACAAGAATTTAGAAGAGGTGTATCCAATTTAGTTGCTTTTGTTGAAATTATCCACCAGAATATTGAATCGCTCAAAATTGATAACAGGACAGCCGTCTCTACACCACATACAAACACGACGACCTAGACTGAAATTATCGATATATGCGCAGACGACGATTCGTCCGATGAAACTGCCTACTACAACAATACCACCACCTACTCCGCATCATCATCGCCACCACCAGACGATATCGCTACAGAAAGTCAGCTCATTGTCAAGATTATGAGTTTAAAACGTGATTGTCCTATATGCTTTGAACAATTTTAGACAGCCGAGCTAATGTTTGCTCCTTGCCCGTACCACTGCTGTTCAAATTGCTATAGTAAATTGCAAGCTCACAATTGTCCTTTGTGTATGTTGAAAATGCCACTGTGTATTCAGTACGAGAAAAGGGGTGAGAAGCTATTGTTCTCCATAACAAAAAAGGTAAAAAAATATGGCGTCACACCACTCATTTGTATAGTCCTGCACTGGATGACGTTTCGGTATCTAATTCTAGCATCACATATACTCGTAGCATTTATTCGGGTCATGAAATAGAAGTATATGCACCATTTGGTAATGATGATGACAATAACAACTACATGAATGATGAAGAAGACACATTTGGATTTTTGATTCCTGGTGTAGAATCAGTCACAACACCCATTTCAACACGTGTGAATACGAATGGCCGTGTTATGCGAACTCGTCGACAGAGGAGAACTCGAACTCTTGTTGTTAGGAATTAATTATCAAATAGTAATAAAATAATAAAGTAAATAGTGTAAGGGTGGCAACTCTGTTTCGGTCTGAGCAGTAGTAAGTGACGAGCAGCCGACGAGAGTGTACGCCGCGCAAGGCGTATCAATCCTAATTACATACATTCAAACATTATTAAATTTCATATTAATATTTTTATTAACTAACTCATTAAATGTTTAAACTAAAGTGCGAGTGTTCATTTATTTAAATCGAATACATCAAGCCCCTGTTTCCAAGTACCTTTCAGGTCAGAAGGGGATGAATCGGCGTAAGAATTGTAAAATTGCAAATAACGGGATAGTGAGACTCCGGCAGAGTGGCGTTGGTGCTCCGCTGGCATTCTGTGAATTTCGTTGTGTATTAAACGTTGAGTTCAAATACTATATATATATTTGTGCAAAGCATTAATTGTCCGTAAGTAAGAAAGAGATGTTAATGTGACTTACATTTGAAGTAGCAAATGTCGTATGTATACCATTTGCGTGAACGAGATGCGTAAAATACTCCATAATTGAGTTAACCGAAGAAGTAATATTCACTAAGTAATATATAAACGTACGGTAGCGAAAGAGAGATGAACGTCTAATATCTCTGAACGGTAGCGTGTAACATATACGCGTGAATGAAACAATAACGTGCCCGGTATCGCAAATAATACGATTCGGGAAAGCAAAACAAACGAAGCAAATTTCTAATTAGAAACTAACGTCAACGAGATCGTGCATAAACACACGTACAAAAGCGTATAAAAACGAATTTTAACAACGAAAGGGTGATTATAGTAACGAAAAACGTAAACAAACAAAATGCCGCTTGTAAAAATTAGTAGTTTAAGATTGACGGAGATTAAAGAACTGCTCAGTGAAAGAGGATTGGAGACAGAAGGGCTGAAAAACGAGTTAGTTTTGCGACTAAGCCAAGCGGTTGGCACGGATGTAATAGAATTTACTCAAACGAATGTGCAAGAGCAAATTAATGAGTTGCGCGAAATGTTTACTTCGATGATGCAAATGATGCAAACAAACTCAACACCCCAGTTAGTGTTGTCGCGAGCACATCGAATTCGCAAAACGGTCAAACGGCTATCGAAACGTCGGTGGTAAACGTTAACAAAAGCAAATATTCGGTGAAAGAAATCGCGGAAACTATACCGGACTTCGATCCAACAAACGAATCGTCAATCACGGTTGAACAATTTATAGACAGAGTTAATAGTGTTATGAGCGCATACCAATGGGAAGAAAAGTGTTTGTTATTGGCAGTGTATAGTCGACTCAAAGGCGCCGCGAAAATGTGGCTCAATTCTACAGATAAGTTATATTCGAATTGGAGTGAATTGTCACAACAGTTGTGTGAAGAGTTTAGCTGTATGCCGGACGAAGCTGACATACATTACAAAATGAGTCAAGCAGTGCGTAAAACAAACGAAACACTACTAGATTATTGTTTTCGTATGAGTGCTTTAGGTAAACGGTATGCTTTGAGTGAACCAGCAGTGGTGAAATATGCGAGAGAAGGGTTGAAGCATCGCGAGTTACAAGTAGCTTTGGCAGTCAATCGGTTTAAAACAATGCGCGAATTTCGTCAAGCGATCACTGATTATACAAAAAACATTCCTGCGCGTTCGGGTAAATACGAAAAGCCGGTTGAAAGTGAGAAGAGTAGTGGCGAAAGAAGCGACAAAAACAAACAACTGATTTGTTTTAATTGCCAAGAAAAGGGGCATATATCTACCAAATGTCCACAACCGCAACGTAGGCAAAGATGCATAGACTGTGATAAAGTGCATCCCAAAAGTGAACCACAAAATTGTGGAAAGAAGAAAACAGTGGTGAGAAAAACGAATACACAGCGCGAAATTATGCACAATAACATTTTTGAGCAGAGTGTTTTGATCAACGGAAAGCAATTTATGGCATTTATCGATACAGGTAGTGAATGTAGCATGGTCAGAGCGACTGTAGCAAATAAGGTAAATTGCGAAAAAGAAAAATGTGTATTAAAAATTAGTGGGTTTTGCGGAGGTGTTATATATGCACATGCAAAGATTCATGTTGATTTACAAATTGAAAATCTAAAACGATTAGTAACATTATATGTTGTTGACGATGAGCTCTTATCAGCAGATTTGTTATTAGGGCAAAACATTTTTAATGATATGCGTGCGGTTATCGTAGACGGGCGAATAACATTAGCGAGCGAAAATAAATTTAATATCGACAATATCAAGTGCGGAGTTGACGATATAAATGTAAAAACTGAACTAACTGAGTTGTTGAATAACTACGGAGATGTTTTTTCAACAAATATACGTGAGATAGGTAAAACTGATTTGGTTGAAATGAAGTTAACTTTAGATACTAACATTCCGATAGCGCAAAAACCATTTAGGGTTCCCGAACCTAAAAAGCAAATAATAGCGGATATGGTTAATGAACTCTTTAGCGGCTGACATTATAGGCAAATCAAATTCGGAATATGCTAGTCCGATGATCTTAGTTAAAAAGAAAAATGGTAGTGAGCGATTGTGTGTTGATTTTAGGCGACTCAATCAGCATATGAATAAAGAAATTTTCCCAATGCCAAATATTGAGGAACAACTACAAAGTGCAAAGAAATACGTTTATTTCACGGTATTAGACTTAAATAGTGGGTATTATCAAATACCAATTGCGGAAGACAGTCAAAAATACACCGCATTCGTAACTACGGAGGGGTTATTCGAGTTCAAGAGGATGCCTTTCGGACTTAAAAACGCGCCGGTAGTATTTCAGCGATTAATTGCTAAAATAAAAGAACGTGTCAAATGTGATGATATGATGAACTATATGGATGACATTTTAATCGGTAGCCAAACGGTAAACGAGATGTACGAAAAATTGCAACGAGTACTCAGCGCTATTCGCGAAGCAAACGTTACGTTAAATATACAAAAATGTGAATTTTTGAAAAACACAATCGAGTTCTTGGGTCATGAGTTAACCCCGGACGGTATTGCACCTGGTCTCGCGAAAACTTTATCCATACGTGATTATAAAACGCCAACAAACGTACCCGAAGTAAGGCAGTTTCTCGGGCTTAGCGGTTACTTTCGTAAATTTGTCCCGGGATACGCACTAATAGCTGCGCCATTAAATCGACTTTTACGTAAAAACGAGCCGTTTGTATGGGCGGAAAATCAACAAAACGCATTTAATAAACTTAAAGATATTTTAGTTTCTCGACCGGTGATGACTGCATTTCGAGTTGATGCAGAACATCAAGTACATACTGACGCGAGTTCAATCGGGCTTGCGGGCGTGTTATTACAAAAAGAAAATGAACATTGGAAACCTGTCGTATATTATAGTCGGGCGACCACAGACGCGGAGAAAAAGTATCACAGCTACGAGCTTGAGACGCTAGCGGTAGTCGAAACCGTCGAAAGATTTCGGTACTACATTTACGGGAAACGAATAAAATTAATTACCGATTGTAGCGCAATAACGACAACAATGAAAAAACGTGAATTGGTGCCACGAATCGCACGGTGGTGGTTGCGTATTCAGGATTATGATCTTGATATTGAGCATCGCAGTGGGCAGCGAATGGCGCATATAGATGCGTTGAGCCGTTCTCCTGTTGAAGAACCGCGTGAAATTGAAACGGCATCATTACGAACCGACAAAGTCAAAATAGCTGAAGAAGATTGGCTGTTTGGTATGCAATTGCAGGACGAACATATCAAAGAAATCATCGATAAAATACAACGAGGCGATAAAGGCGCTACGAAAGAATTTGAATTGAAGAAGGGGAGATTGTTTAAGGTAGTCAACGGTAAATACGCTTGGGTAGTTCCAAAGACATTACGGTGGCAAGTTGTCCATAACGCACACGACAAAGCTGGACATTTAGGTCTAGAGAAAACGCTACAACGCATTGGTGAGCATATGTGGTTTGCTCGCATGCGAAACTACGTTAAGTCATACCTTAAGTCGTGCATTGAGTGCACATACAACAAAGTTCCAGGGGGTATGAAAGAGGGTGAGTTACACGTGGGCGAAGTGGAGCCCATACCATTTAAAACGGTGCACGTAGATCACCTTGGTCCATTTCCGAAGAGCGTAAGACGTAATGAACATATACTGGTTATAATCGACGCGTTTACACGATTCGTAATTATACGAGCTGTGAAAAGCACTGCGACTAAACACGTAATCGACGTATTCAAAGACATCAGTAGTTTCGTGGGTATGCCTGAGCGCATTATTTCCGATCGTGGAACCGCATATACTTCCAAAGAGTTTGAACGTTTCTGCAAAGACAACGACATTAAGCATATAGCTAACGCAGTGAGAACTCCACGAGCCAACGGGTTGGTTGAGCGTTGTAATCGAACCATTTTGTCAATGCTTTTGCCAACCGTAACCAACGATAAACGCTGGGACGAATCGCTTCGAAATTTACAATGGTGCCTCAATAGTATGAAAAACAAAACAACGTTGTGTACACCGCAAGAGTTACTCTTCGGTTTTCGACCACGCGATGTCCTCCAAAATAAGATTGTCCTGGCATTACAACATGATGACTCATCTACAGAAAATATAGACGAACTACGAGCAACGGCAGCAGACCGTATAGTACGAGAGCGCATAAAAAGTAAGCAGCGATTTGACCAAAAACATGCAACTCCAACCAAGTATAAAGTCAACGATCTGGTAGTTGTAGAATACGAAGCTCCAAGTACAGGTACGTCACGTAAATTAGAACCCCGGTACAAGGGACCATTCCAAATAGTCCGCATATTAAATAACGACCGCTACGTTGTACGAGATATTCCTGGGTCTAAAAGAACGCAACGTCAGTATTCCTCCGTTTACGCCAGCGATAAAATTAAACCATGGTGTACTCTACCACAATTATATGAGGGCGAAGATAATAGCGATATTGAAGACGGCGAAGATTTAACAGAAGCGTCACGGGGACGTTCCGCATTATCAGGAAAGGCCGAACTGTAAGGGTGGCAACTCTGTTTTGGTCTAAGCAGTAGTAAGTGACGAGCAGCCGACGAGAGTGTACGCCGCGCAAGGCGTATCAATCCTAATTACATACATTCAAACATTATTAAATTTCATATTAATATTTTTATTAACTAACTCATTAAATGTTTAAACTAAAGTGCGAGTGTTCATTTATTTAAATCGAATACATCAAGCCCCTGT
>JARSSU010028488.1:0-29036 GCA_029619165.1 Eurosta solidaginis
GGTGAGTGGCTTGAAACACGACTCAGAAGATGATAACAATGCAATCATCGCTGCATAAACCTTACCACCTAGCTTAGGTTAGGTTGAACTGGCAGGTCCGTGAGGACCTCACATAGACTGAATGAGTACATAATGTTACCAGAAGTTTTTTCTTCAGTACGCACTTCCTACACCTGGTATCACTGTACAGGCCTCATTTGACGCCAGAAGGCAGTGTATGGTCAGAATACCCATCATGAACCCACAGGCTTCTCTTTTCAATGATAAGAGTAGCTTTGTTAGTCTAAGGTTGTAAGGTCTGCACATGATCTACCCCAATTTGCAGCCGACGCCTTTCATGCTTGGTTGATCTTTTGTAACCTTCTTTTAATCTCATCCAATCTGTGATGCGCCCTGTTTAGCTAGCTAATCTGATTTTTAATTTCTATCTATGCCCATATACTCAAGGACCCAATATAGATGTATGCTTTGCTCTATCCCTATTCTTTCCAGGGATTGCATACACCCTAACACACTTAAGATGTTTGTGCGACATTATAACCTTAATTGCAGCTTGGCTGTCAATGTAAAAATTTACGCAGTTGCAGTTTTAAACTAATTTAACACTTTGGAACCATCCTTGTACACGTGTATCGCCATTGTCTGCCATTTGGACGTCCTTGCAGCAATCCTTCACCTATATTGTGACTCTCAGAGTCCCACCGAAGCACAGCTAGGGAACTAGGTAGTCTCTTCGTCCAATATTTGATGACGCTATATTACTATGGCCGTATGGTCTGCGCTAAACTGCCCCGAGACATCGAATATCGTTGCTAAGCATTGATAGAATGAATACTCCGCCTAATATCTTGAGGAAGGTATTTTTTTTTGTGTGGCCGTCCACCAAAAAATAGGTTAGGGGGAAGCCAAAATATATAAATTGTTATTAGAAATGAATAAAAAAAAACAAAGTCGTACAAAAGAAGATTATAGACAAGAGAAAGAGGTAAAGGCACTCAAAATAAAAAGGAAATGGGAAGAAAATGAAAAAAGGCGAAGAGGAGGAAGAAAAAGCGGTGTAATTATGGCGACGATAAAGATGTGGATGCTAATGTCTATTGTTTCGGAAATGAAAGAGGGAAAAGGGAAAGGCAAATAAAACACTGTAATGGGAAACGAAGCCAAAACTAAAACCGGAACCAGAACTCAATCCTGGAACTGAAACTGGAGCTAGAACCAAAACCAAAAATAAACCATGTACTGTATTTGTAATTGAATCGGGAACCGGGACCAAAAATAACCTGGAGTCGCAGCCAAAACGGAAATGAATTCTAAACCGAATCTAGTCGGTTGTTTTTATGATCATTTTGGGACTCTTTCGGAGCTATGTCGAAATAATTTCGGGATTGCTTCCGAAGTCTTTGTAGCACTGTTACGGTATTGTTTTTCAGATTTTTTCACGACCTCTCGGAATTCCGTTTGGAATAATTTCGGGATTTTTGGAAAAGTTTCGTGATTGCTTCAGGATTGTTTCAGCGGTCTACTTTAGGACAATTTCACAATACTCTGGAACTATTTCAAAAGCGTTCAGAAATTGTGTTTTGTTTGTATTAAAATGTAGACTATTTTAGGTTGTCTAAAGATATATTTGTTTGAAGTACAGAATTTATACGTTAACGACGTCCACCAATACAATTCCGGCATTGGACGATGCCATTTTTCTAGATGTTGTGGGCTCAGCGACGAAAATCCCCCGACGGGTGCTTTTATCATACCGTTCTCCCAAGCTGCACACCCAACAACACCAGGTACTCCACTGGCTCAACAGAACATGCAACCCAGTGTATTACAACCTTGGCGCAATCACCTGTCTCTTACCCCCAGAAAAGGCCCTCAGGGAAATCCCACAAAAGGTTTCGCAATACTATGCCAAGGATTGTTGGTGAACCCCGTTCTTAAAGACAATCACCCGAAACTCGCAGTTTAGGAAAGCAACCTCCTCAGGGAGACGCGCGTCACTCTAGCTCGATATGGATACTGTAATAGATCAAACTCTTAATTATCCAGATCAACCCTGGCATACCCAATGTATGTCCCGCTTGTAACGTGTTCTCACATGACACAAATTAGCATTTCGATTGCAATGTGGAACCAACGCTTTAGGCCCATATCTCTTTGACCCAACCCTGTTGCAGTGGTTGCAGCTATTAGATGGGGAGAAGCACTGGTACAACAACAACTCACACCCATCACAGTGGAAAGCCCCACATGTATTAAGTTATAGACCATTCTGTAAAAGAAGCTCATTTCAAAATGCCAAATAAAATCGTACTCTTTTTGAAGTGCTTTTATTGGTATATCCAGGGCCGAATTAACCCTCAACGGGGCCCTAAGCCACCATCAATTGGGGGGCCCATTTTTCACGTCGATTAAAAAATACAAACTTATATATTTCATAAAAAATTTATTGTCACAATCAGGGACGGAAAATAATAATTATTTTTATTCGGATTCGAAAAAAACCGGGTCAAAAAATTGTCCTAGGTGAAAATGTTTAAGTTCTCAGGTATCCCTATAGCAATATCATGTCGAATCATGCATCCTATTTATTTTTCTTTTTCCATAAAAGTCCACATATAAAAGTAAAATCTGTATTTTATTTTATGAATCCGATAAAACTAGTTAAACTCGGACTTTTAAAAATAAAAAAGTCCGGAAGTAAAAGATAAATGCGGACTTTTATTTTTTAAGGCCAAAATAAAAGTCCGGCTTGATAACAAAGAAACGGCTTATCCGAATTAAACAAATTTTTCTTTTCTTTGTTATCAAGCCGGACTTTTATTTTGGCTTTAAAAAATAAAGTCCGGATTTAACTTTTAATTCCGTACTTTTATTTTTAAAAGTGCGATTTTAACTAGTTCTATCGGACTCAGGTAATAAAAATCCGAAAATAATTTTTATCTTGATCCAAATATATTAAGAGTTTAAAATTAATAGTTTTGCAAGGAATTATATTATAAAAGGAATAACAGTTTGCGCCCCTGGTCACAATGTAATAATATCAATAAAATTACTATCTACATTTTAAACATGTCGTTTTCTACATTGTTTTCGGCAAATTCATCAATTATATCATCAATATCGATTTTGTTCATTAAATCTGACTCGATGCAAAGTATACCTAACATCTCGAGTCGCTCTTGTCGGGTTGTAGCTCTTTCGTCAGCTTTGATTCTTTTTAATTGCGAGAAGGATCGTTCGGCAGAACAATTTGTGATCATTAATTTTAAAAAAATCCGAAGAGCTATTTCTGTGTTAGAAAATACATCGGCTAATTAATCTTCCATTAGAATCTTATACAAATGGGCTATGAGTTTTTTGTGCATGAGTGTATCGGGAGCTCACGTAACTTTGGAATTGTTTCATTTCAATGAAAAATTGTTCCAAATATCTAGAATAAAAAATAACTAAGTTATTTATAGTTTGGTGAAGGTCTCCATCACTTAAATAAAGATGTGAAGATTGTCGATGATTTCGAGGAACACATTTTGTCCTAAAATCATCGCGAGTCGAAAATTCTACTTCTGGAGCATTTCCGTCATTAGGTTGTTTTTTTCTACGACGAGTACGTTTTACGGATCTGTATAACCTACACCAGGTAATAATTGTTTTGTTTTTTCCTAGAAATCATTGAACTTTTCACGGAATGAAACTAAACTCTCTTCTAACGATCCTAACAAAAAAGCACACGTTTGCAAATCTGCTTTTTCACTTTGCAATGACTTACTTCACTGAACGCATAGCAGTCAACATAAAGTTGAAGGCTTCTATGTCCTTTTTAGGAACCTTGTCTAGTTCGTCGGTCGTCGCCTTTTGAATGCGGTCAATTGAGTTTTATTTATTTGTGTAAAAATTATTTTCAGTTCTGATTATATTTTTCCTTCACTCTCCAGAATTTTATGTTTGTAAGAAAATTTTAGAAGTCTTTTTCATTTTTGGGGGCCCCTAAAATCTGGGGCCCCAGGCAACTGCCTATTCTGCCTACTTGTTAATCCGACCCTGGACATATCACTGCAACAATTCAAAAATTAAAAAAATGAGCGTTGGATTCTCGGCACCACACCCTCTTAGAATAAATCCAGCTGCTGCTCGTATATCGATATTTTATAAATGTTTGTTGTTGTTATGTTATGTAGTCGTTTCTACTGAATTGCAAATTGCGAAATTTTGTGCGTGCGTTGCGTTCCATTGGAGTTTATCGCGTCGTAAGCGTCCTCTCTCCTAGTCACTCCGCACTTCCATGTTTTCTTGACAACCTCCAGCATTTTGCACTTGCTCTTTTATGTATGTACGTACATATATTGTTGTTGTTTTAGCGTATGTTTGTTGCATGTATCAACAGTTCTACTACAGTTGTGGCATCATGCGTTGCCTGTCAATTTGTTTATTGCCCCAAAAAGCTACATGTGTACGTTCACATAAAATGCAACTTTGTTTAATGATTTGCCTTTTCTATTTTTTTTTCTTCATTTTTAAATACAATTTTTTATGTCTCTGGTGTGTTGCATCAAGTTTTATAGGCTTATGTTTCGTGTCTTTTAGCAAAATTCCTCAGTTTAGTGGATTTGATTTGTTTTTGTTATTGTTTTTTCGCCATTTTTATTTTGACGAACGATATTTATTTTTTGATGACGTAAGACAAACGAATTTATGAAAACTTATGTTTCTAACTTCAGCACTGTAGATCTAGTGGGGGTCGCAATAGCATCCTGTCATATGGCCTATAACGTGGAAGCCCAAGCAGAAGATGGTTCAAGAAGGGTGAAGAGGACGCCTTGTCATATGTGCAGATGCGAATACGCATCACAGCGTATGGGAAAAGGACGATATTAACGATGGAGGTGAGTCTGCTTTTTGTTATATACTACAGAGTAGTCTACGGGTGGATAAAAAGTGTAGCATTGCTACATTTGTTTGGCCAACGTCAAGTAATGTGCTTGATATCCTTTGACAGGCCATTCTTTTCATAGCATGTACATATTAGCTTCAGCATCCTCCTAAAGAGACAAACTTTTAGAAACCCTGGGACAACGGGACTGGTACAAATTCTGGAAATGTGCAGCAGGAAGACTGGGGAAACTTAAACAAGTTACCACCGTAAAGGAGTTGGAAGAGTGCAACAGCTTGCTATCAAAGGCGCTGAAAAGTGCATACAACAGAGCTTGTCCTCTGAGAATATTCAAGGGTAAATCAGAGCCACCATGGATGGTGGAGTAGGGAGTTGAGTCTTCTTTGAGCGCAGGTAAAAGAGATATTTATGCTGGAAATAATTGCGAAAAGCGAGGAGTGATGGGACGAATATAGAGGCTTGTGGGGGTCTATAAACGTGAATTCAGCAGAACGAAATGAGTTTTATGGAAATATTTCAGTGTGGACACAAAATACTCCAGCGAAACGGTCGAACTGAGGAAAGTTTAGGGGAGATTCAGTCCAGGCACTGATAAAAAAAGGACGGGGAATGGTCACACAGTAGAGAATAGTCCCTTGAGGCGTCAATTGACACACACTTCCCATCAGCAGATGATGCGAAACAGTTGCGGAGAACAACTACACTCAGAGAAAAAATCGTTCTAAAACGAACGAAACAAGTTATAAATTAAGAACATTCATTGACAAAAGTCTGTTAAGTACGTTTTTCCTAACTCGTGACCGATGGGCTTGTTTAAGAACAGTTTTTCCAAGCAGTCCGTTCGTATTTTATGACCACTTTGGTATTGATGTGTAAACCTTATGTGCTCATTTAAAGCTATACTTGGCTTGATTTAAGATTTTTCGTTCTCGCGCTTCGAGAACGATTTGTGGTCAATTTAAGAGTTTCCGGTGTTAATTCAAGAACGGTTGTGCTTGATCATTGGTGGAAATGTACCATTTTTTATTTTTTTTATTAATAAACAATTTTTGTCATTAATAAAAATATTAACAACAAAACAACTATTATTAATATCCAAAAGATTAGAAAAAAATGCATAATATGGAATAATATGCAATTTTTCATATATTTCTTTTATTGAGAAATTCTTATTTGATGATGTAATCTGAATATATATTTAAAATATTGTATAACAAGTTTGAGAATTAACTGTGCATATGTGAATGGAACTGAACGAAAAATAAGAGTCAAAAAAATGGAATATAAAAAAAATTGTTTTAAAAAACTTTAGAGTTCGACGGTGATCGAACTCGCGCCACACGATCGCAGCCGCAATATCATAGCCGCTGGGCCACTACGACAGCTTGATTGCTTGTCCCAAATACGGAGCAAGCTTTACCAGTATTCGTGACCAATACGAAATTTGAATGGGCGATAAAAACATTTGCCAAATTCAAATCGCCGAGTCCAGATGTGATATTGCTTGTTATGTTGCAGATGATAGGTGGAACGATTGTAGATTGGCTTAGAACATTCTTTGAGAACGGCTCAAGTAGTATTCATACCGAAAGCGAAAACCCAATCATATGCCCCCGAAAAAACTACAGGCGCATTAATTGTACACCTTTTCTGCTCAAACCCCTAGATATATTAATAGTTGTATATATACAATCAAATATGAATGAAGCATTATTCTCGTCAGTTCAACATGCTTACACCAAGGTAAGTAAGTTCATACTACATTGAATAAAATGGCTAGAATATAGACAAAGCCCTGGAACCCAAAAATATGCCCTATGTGTTTTTTCCCGACCTTGTTGGGGCTTTCAAGAATGTTTCGAAATGAGAAATAATTGACAGTCTGAACTCGATTTAAGTGCATCCGGCCTTTATAAATTGGGTCAGCTCCATGTTAAACTGCAGAATGATCGCATCCCAACAGGGATATTATCACCACTGTTGTGGACGCTAGTCATCAACCATTGCTTAGACGACAAACTGCCAGACCAGACCAGAACTGAAGACCAGACAAATTCACGGCGCATGCAGATGACATTTCAGTTCTAATAGTGACAGATGTCTCCAATTCGCTAACTGATGATTAGCACTTCGGCATGTACATGCTGGGTATATGGAGTAGGATTACTGCCAACACGCATAAACCGATCTAGTATTATTTACTAGGAAATATAAGGTCCACAATTGGACTAAGCCCAAGCTTGGAGACGTAACCCTACAGCAAGTACAGCACATATATCTAAGAATTATACTAGATAGAAGTTGCAGTAGAAATTCAAATAGAAGAGAGAACGAAGAAAGCTTCCATGGCACTGTATTCATGCAAGAGGATGCCTATGATGCACATGGGCCTATCGCTTCAACTATCATTGGGTATTTATAACATTGCCAAGGCCATACTTTACTATAGGGTCATCGTTTTTTGGATAGCCACATAAAAAGTACGTATATATACCAAAAACTAGAGAGGGTATACAGATGATTAGTTTAACGGGAGTCCTAAAACTTAAACGACAGCAGCTGACTTAATGGCCAAAAATATAGCGGTAGCAACGGCAACAAGGCTTAAGGCCTTGGGGAAGCTTGAGTGCAGGCCGTATGGTCATAGCAGTAAAGCGCCAACTAATATAGGGCGAACTACATTGTTGCCTGCCTGAGCTTCGAATGAGATCTTGGGCCACAATAGAGCCGAGGGTTGGCCCAAGGGCGTGTATACAGATGCTTTCAAATTAACGGAAGGGGTCGGGCCTGCTGTTTACTACGGCCATCCAAAAATAAGTGGATCCCACATCACTTTATATATTTCAAGTGAAATTGTAGCCATCTAGAAAACAGCAGAGATTCTACTTAAGCTGCAGTCGCATCAATATATATATTTAATGTCAGACGGCGATTAAGACAAAAATTTCACACATCTATTTCATCAAGAATTCTCCTGGACTGCAAAGAAGAATAGGAGAGACTTCGCTCAGGTCGGACCATACATCTATAATGAGTTCCGAAAAGGCCGATGAGTTGACAAAGGAGGGTGCAGCACTCGACAAATCCCACAACGTTATACCTACAAACCTGCTTATATCTATGATGAGCCTTAAGGCTTATCTATACATTGCCTTCTAGCGTCACATGCTTAAAAGTAAGGCCGCGTCAGTAACAGCAGATCTTGGAAGTGCGATCTGCAGAAAACGGTTGGATATATTTTATAACGTAAGTCCTGGTACCTAGTTGAGGTTTTTCCGTTTGATCGTCAAACAAATTCTGGTAACAGTACGAACACATATGTATGTAAGGTCTTTTTTGGCCAGTTCAAGCTAACCTTAACTTGGATAGATGATTAGGAATGTCGTCCATAACAAAACAAAACAACAAGGCGTTTTCGAGATATCGACCAAAATGTGGACCAGGGTGACCAGAACATCATCTGTCCGGTACCGCTAATTATTTATATATGTAATACCACGAACAGTATTCCTGCCAAGATTCCAAGGGCTTTTGATTTCGCCCTGCAGAACTTTTTCATTTTCTTCTACTTAAATGATAGGTGTCACACCCATTTTACAAAGTTTTTTCTAAAGTTATATTTTGCGTCAATAAAACAATCCAATTATCATGTTTCGTCCCTTTTTTAATATTTGGTGTAGGATTATGGCATTTTTTAGGAGTAACGTTCTGCCAAATTTCATCATGATATCTTCAACGACTGCCAAATTACAGCTTTCAAAACTTTTAAATTACATTATTTTAAAAGTGGGCGGTGCCACGCCCATTGTCCAAAAGTTTACTAATTTTCTATTCTGCGTCATAAGGTCAACCCACCTACCATGTTTCATCGCTTTATCCGTCTTTGGTAATGAATTACCGCACTTTTTCGGTTTTTCGAAATTTTCGATATCGAAAAAGTAGGCGTGTTATAATCAGATTTCGGTTATTTTAAATAGCGATCTGAGATGAGTGCCCAGGAACCTGCATACCAAATTTCATCAAGATACCTCAAAATTTACTCAAGTTATCGTCTTTACGGACAGACGGACGGACATGGCTAAATGAATTTCTTTTTTCGCCCAATCATTTTGATATATACGAGTCTATATCTATCTCGATTAGTTTATGCCGGTACGGATTACCGTTAAGCGAACAAAATTAATATACTCTGTGAGCTCTGCTCAGCTGAGTATAAAAATGTGTCGTTGGAAATATCGCCCTATATTTGAAGTAAGCTCTCTCTTTGTTCAAAACTATAAATTGTGTTGCAACACATTCCAAACACTTATTTTCGATTAACCAAATCACTCAACAGATGAACATATGGTGCGAAAATCACTCCCATGGGTGGTAGGCTGGCAAGACGGGCGTGCGGTTTCGGTAATATCACTTATTTAGCTAAATGAGGTATGTACTGTTTTGGTAGAATGTAGAAATTTTATGATGAAAATTACAAAAATTCTAAATTTTGAAATTGTTAGTTAGTGCCTTTCTGGATTAAGAAAGCGACATAAAGGCTACAGAAATTATTTATGTTATACAATCATCTGCTAACACTAATGCTCTGATTTACCTTCCACCAACTGCTAATCTACTTAACTCTATATTGCCAACAATACTAGGTCGATAATTAATGTCTTCGACGAAATGCTGCCTTTTTATGTTAGAACTCTGGAATTTATATTTTTAGTTTAAAAAAAATCATGCATAACTACAACACACATCTGTACATGTGCCACTTAAGTTCATCAATTTAGCGCATGTCTTTGTCATAGACAAAAGCAACAACAATTAATATAGTAAGACAATATTTTTAGCACCTTCTAGGATATACACAAATATTTATAAATTGTCCAAAATAAATTTGCGAAATTGTTCAAAAATATATTTCGGTACAAATTCATCAAAATAGGACGCAGAGACGACATGATTTGAGAAAAAAAGAGGGCAATGGGGCAAATCCCACAGTTAGTAGATAACAAAAGGATAAAAGATCTAAATCTGGTGGGCGTGACCAATGCAAAATATGCCAGACTTTCCCCATAAAAAATACTAAAACAAGTTTAATTCCTAATAAGCCAGCAGGCAGACATAAACATTTTTGCTCACAATATACTGAACGTTAGCGTAAGATGTAAGCGTAAGCGTAGTCTTTGTAAGAGGTATGCTATATGGGGTAAACATGTAGAATGTTGACGTAATGTGTAAAATTGTATATGTACTATATGGAGTACACAGGGGTAGTGTGTGGTATTGGTATGCTGTATGGAGTAATAAAGAGAAGAGCATAAGGACAGCCACTACTCTGCAGCATAATGTGGAAGTAAGGTACGTGGAGAAGTTGACATAAGCGAATCACACCGCAACTGAAGGCAAAACATGTCACCTACACACATATAAAAGTTTCTGAGTATATTTACAATTTTTATGCGTGACAGTGCTTGAACAGTTATATACACTGCTGTTTTATTACAAATAAAGAGCCAGAGAAACATGGGCAAATGCGTGATTTTTATTACTGAACAAGTGTTTACAAAAACAAAGTACGGTGTTAGGTATTGAGGTTTAAGTTGAAATTATTTCTTTTTAGGGTTTTATTGGTTGTGAAATGGTTTTACATTATTTTTTTTAGATTAATATGAAGTAATAAAGAGCAAACAAAGAAGAAAAAATTAAATAATTAAAAACAAAATTTTAAATTAAATACAATTTAAAAATTCAAATAAAATTATATATTAAATAAATAAAATAGAATAAAAAATAAAATAAAAATATATAAGAATAAAATAAGAAAAACAAAGATTAAATAAGTTAAAATAAAATGAGGTAAAATAAAAAAAATAATAAAATAGAAGGACATGATGTAATTTTTCTCTAACATCAATAACAAAACCATTTTATAAAGCAATATGAGAATGTCTCGCTAATTAAATATAGTTAAAATAGAATAAAATAAAATAAAATAAAATAAAAACAAAACGAAACAAATGAAATAAAACGAAATAAAGTAAAATAAAACGAATAAAATAAACTAAAACTAAAAACCAAATTAAATTAAGTAAGAAAATAAAATAAAAAATTTTTTATGAAATGAAATGAAATACAACTAACTAAAATTCAATTAGGTTAGTTAAAATCAAATAAAATAAAATAAAATAAAGTAAAAAATAAAAATAGAATAAAATAACATTAAATTAAATTAAATAAAACGAACAAAAATAAACTACAACGAAAAACAAAATAAAATCAAGTAAAATAAAATAAAATAAACAATTTTTTTAAAATAAAATGAAATACGTTTGCTGGGTAGGAGCTGCTTCGGCCGATGGATTAATAAAGAAAAAACCAAAAGTTTTACTTTTTCCCTCTATGCATTTCGGCGCTTTCGCGTCATCATCAGGAAGGTCCACATTATTTAAAAAAACAGAAACATGAAGCCGAAGCAGCTCCTACCCAGCAAACATTTTAAAAGAGTTTGGCCCAACTAAAAAATCATAAATGAAATACAACAAAATAAAATTCAATTAGGTTAAATTAAAATCAAATAAAATAAATTAAAATAAAAAAATTTATTAAGATATAAATGAAGTAAAATAAAATTAAATTAAATCGATTTTTATTCGATGATTTAGTCGTCTATTATCAAAAAGCTTTAGATATATCATGTAGAAATGACCGATATGTTATCAATATGTTATCGGATTGTTACCTATTTCTAATCTGAATGTTATTCATATATTCATATCCATATCTTCATTAAGCCAATGGCAAAAGACCTTACTGACTAGATTTACAATATTACCATAAATTAACTTAAAACTAATTAACCATTATTTCAAGGAATAGTTTCGATTCCAGTAACTTAAACAAAGGTCTTGACATCGTAAAGTCAAGATCCAGATTTCTAGATATCCGATTAAACTATTCAAGTCCTCTAACGAGAGGAACTTCAATGTTAAATATATTATAAGAACGGAAAGTTCTATTGGGAACATTAAAACAAATTTGTCCAAGAAGAGCTGGGCAGTCGATTATACCAGCGATAATGTCGAAGATAAACATTAAATTTTGAACAGAACGTCTGGCTTCGAGCGGAAAAATGTTGATAAGCATGCACCTAGCAATATATTGAGGCAACGGATTACTAAAATAAAGGGGTTGAAGAGCGAACCGAATGAATTTGCGTTGAACCCTTTCGATTCTCGCCGAGCGTGTGGAGTAAATTGGATTCCAAATGACAGATCCATACTCTAATTTAGATTGCACTAAAGAACTATACAAAATTTTTCTAGTATATGGGTCTTTAAAGTCCTTCGCGTACCGCTTTAAAAAAGCTAAATTAGCATAAGCCTTCGGTATGATACAGTCAACATAGTTAACAAAAGTGAAAGATCAAAAATTATATCGAGATCACGAAATTCGTTAACCGAAACAAGATCTATACTTGAGATATAGTATGTTGCCGAAAGCGTATTTATAGATTTAGAAAACGTCATATGCCAACATTTACTTATATTAAGACGTAGATTATTATGGAGAGCCCAGGAATTAAGAGAATTTAAATCATCCTGCAAGAGTGATGTATCTGATGAACATTTTATCCTTCTATACAGTTTTAAGTAATTTGCATAAAGTAAGTATTTTGAGTGTTTTAGACATAAACCAACGTCATTGATGAAGATTAAAAAAAGGATTGGGCCGAGGATGCTACCTTGTGGCACTCCGGATGTTACTAAAAACTCATATGAAGTCATATTTTCAATTTCAACAAAACATGTTGACAGGTATGTTTCCAGCCAAGACAGAAATGTTGAATGGAAACCTATATTTTTAAGTTTTAAAAGAAGTAATTTGTGGGAAACTGTATCAAAAACCTTGGAGAAGTCGGTATATATGGTATCCACTTGATACCCTTCCTTGAAAGTAGAAACGCAGAACTGCGAAAAAACAGCAAGATTTGTAACAGTTGAACGACCTGCAACAAACCCATGTTGGCAAGGATCGATTATCTCCTTTATAGAAAAAGCTATCTTGTCTTTAACAACTTTCTCGAAAAGTTTGGAGCAAGTTGACAATTTAGAGATTGGCCTATAGTTGGTGACTTCGTTTTTATTTCCCGACTTAAATATTGGAGTGATAGATGCCAATTTCCATCGATCAATGAAAGTGCCCGAAGAGAGCGAGATACTGAAAATAAGACAGAGCGGAACGCACAGAGAACTACTGCATTTTTTAAACACAAAGGAGACAATCCAATATCATTTTTCATAGAGGTTTGTAAGGAGGATATACCATTAATAATATGTGCTTCAGATACTGACAAGAACCCAAAGTCTAAGGATTTGGGTGTATCAAAGCAATACCTATTATCAGTTATATCACAATCAATCACAAAATTGGATTTGAAGAAATCGGCAAAATTATTCACTGTCTCGGCTAAACTATTTGAACTAATACCATTAAATTTGACGCAGGTTAGAATATTAGATGAGCCTTTTTTCGATCGGACCTAGTTCCAGAAAGACTTAGGATTTTCCTTTAGCTCCACCTCGAAACGAGAAATATATTTGTCATACAGAAACTTGTCAAGTACATTGAACTGTCTCATATAATCAAATAGAGATCTCTAAAGACAGTATCGTGTGTTGTTTTATACATTTTAAAGTACTTGTTCCTCTTATATGTCGTCGAACAGTTAACGATTTGTTATAAAAAAGTTATCAATTACTTTCCGAAAAGTTATCGATATATTATAAGAAGGATACCAATTTGTTTTACGAAGCTTAAATTGACTCGGCAATAACAAGCCGTTTACAAACCGACAAGTCACTGGTAATTATTCGTTATCGATAATAAGCCGTTTATAAAAGCATATGAGTTGTTACAAATAAGAACTCGGCGAAGCTCTTCTCAAAAAGCCTAGAACTATTATTTTTCGGTAAAGTTCCCTCTGTTGTTGATTAACTTAAACCCCTGGGCGTGCTTTACTTAACTTAAAAAAATTAGTTCCTAGACGATCACGTGTATGCTTACACATCGAATTTCACGAGTGTTTGGTACTCACGAAATTTTTTTCTCATTTAATTTTTTAAATAAATTCCTTCTCTATCTACTACTAGATCGGAAAATAAAAATACTAAATAAAATAATCGCAAAATAGCGAAAGCAATTACACAATCGCATTCATAAAATATTACATATGTACATTAGACCGGGTTGCAAAAAAAAGTTGTAAAAGTACGCCCCTAAATTTGAAGTTTATGTTGAGAGGGTTTCGGAAATTTTTTTTTCAAATTCCAACAATTTTAAGTTTGAAGATAGCTTACTAGTGCTATGAAGTAATTGTTTCGCCTTTTCACGTCTAAAAAGCTACCAGTGTCAAATGAGCGGAATTTGGTAATTTTAGTGCTCTTTTTATTAATAAAAAATTTAGGATAATGCTATCTTTTGATTTTAAGTTAGCGGTGTTATAATTGAAAATCAAAGATACTGCCGTGATTTACATGGTGCTGACAGCCTAGCCAAAAAATAAGGTCCTAAGAACAACAGTACACCAAAATCAAAATTTGCAAAAAGCTACACTGCTACCTTTATATAAAAGCAACATGCAAGTGCAACAAATCAAATAAAACTTGTTCTCATTGCTTTTACCATTGCATATTAATTAGGTGCTAGATTAGTGCTGTCGATTACACGAAACGATAAATAAACAAAAATTAATAGTGACTATGTGCAACTTGACAATGCTCGCTTAACACCAAGTGGGCATTGTAGGTCCCAAACGAGGCTATCTGACGAGAAAGGTACTTATCAAAGTGCACTACAGTTTATTGCTTATTAAGTGCTGCTCAACATAAGCTTCAAATTACGGGGCTGACTTTCAAAACTTTTTTTTGTATGGGGGACCGGTCTAATGCACATCAAAAAGAAGAATCAGAAAAGTGCAAAACATACAAACCCGCCGATATAAAACTAAATCAAATTAGAGTTCGATTAAAAATAACGATAATTTTGTAATGTTCTATGTATGTGTAAAGATGATGTTATTGTAGCTGTCAAAAACGTTTTTGTTGCATTGCCGCTAACTTTTGCGGTTTATACCTCCTCACGGGAGATGATTTGTGATAGAAAACTGCCTAAAACCAGGCCAAGGCTATAAAACACGTCAACGGCAAGCGGTTGTTGTTGGATTTTTCTTTTTTGCACAAATACTATATTTGCCAAAAATAAAGAAAAGGAAAAGTATTATCAACAACAAAAAGGAAAATGTTTAATGGCAAGGTAGGGTAATGGCATAATAAATACGAAAAGAGCAATAAACTACAAGATGTGGTGGAAGAGTAGACTAACTTTATCTAGTTTTTTTATGTGATTCCCGAATGTAAACGTTAGGTGTAAGTGTAAGCGCGAGCGAAAATATAACCGTAAGCGTAGTTTTTGTAAGTGGTATGCTATAGGGAATATACATATGTAGGATCATACACTTCGGACAGAAAGGCAACCCGATCTGGACGAATCTACTGAACATGATACCTTAATATTTTAACATACTAGGTTTTGTATTTTATAATGTAACGAATGATTTGAATCTATAAAAGGAGGAATCTGTGTAATTTCAGTCAGAGTTTGTAAAATTTTCCAAAGCATTTAGACATTAATCTCGTTTCTTTGTAATAAAATATGTACATAACTAAATATTCAATAAAATATCTATATATTAATACGCTAACAAAATTTCCATACAATCAATTGACAGGCTGTTTCGCATACTTAGCATACGTAAAATCATATAAAAGTTATATGAATCGATTCGTATTGATCAGCCGCAGTGCATAGGCCTATTTTTGTTAACAAATATTACTCTATTTGTTTATAATTAATAGAAAAAGTTTTTTGTAAATTCGAACAATTCATACAAATATCGTAAGTCATTTTCGTGCACAAGCGCGCCATCTTTCGGAACAATTATCTAAGTGTTCTAATGCGAATTTCAAAGACCTAAACCTCTATGCACAAGCGCACCGTCTTTGGGAACAATTATCTAAGTTTTCTAATGTGAATTTCAAATTTTATGTATACTCGCTAAATTCGAAAGCACAAATGTTTCACCTACATACAAATATGGTTCCCCATTGTTGCCGCTTACCTATAATAGTCTCTACCAAAATCCTAAAAAATTGTTCCAAAATAATTTGTAGCGTACCAAAAAATCTTAAATAGAATTAATTTTTGACCGGCCCATTTTTTGTGGCAAATTTCACTTAAACGTAAATACATAAGTCTTTATTTAACAGATTCTTTGTTTTTTATTTTAGTTGTTTTCAAAAAAACATGAAATCACAAATAATGAGTTAACTTTTGTTGAAACTAACTAATTTATTTATAAAAATTAATGGCAAGTTTGCCCGAAAATGTTTTTGAATTTGCAGATTTAATCCTCATTTTAGATAAAGTACGTCTTATACTCAACAAAAAAAAAGTTACAAAAATATAACGTACAATTTTTTATATTGCCTTTTATGCTAATTTATTTTAGTTCTTATTTTATTTTATTATATATTCTCTTATTTCAAATTGGTTTGTTATTATTGAAATGCAACTTGACTGAATCGGAAAATTTCACGCTGTATATTAAACGAAACAAAAAAACGTCCCAAAAACGTTTCTGATTTTAGGTCAAAGCGGTTACCGGCATCATAGCGGCCGTATTGCATAGGTAGTATATTACCCACTATCTATATATTGATACGCTAACAAAATTTCCATTCAAACAATTGACAGGCAGTTTCGCATACGTAATCATATAAAAGTAAAATCATATAAAAGTGATATGAATCGATTCGTATAGATCAGCCGCAGTGCATAGGCCTATTTTTGTTAACAAATATTACTCTATTTGTTTATAATTAATAGAAAAACTTTTTCGTAAATCCAACAATCTCTCCAAATATGGATATTTACTTTCTTGCACAAAAGCGCGCCACTTTGGACAAATTATGTAAGTGCTCTAAGACACAAACCTACATAAGCGTACGTGCTACACGGTGAAAGATTAAAACATGGTTTCCCATTGTTGCCACTTACCTATAATAGCCTCTACCAAAATCCTAAAAAATTGTTCCAAAATAATTTGTAGCGTACCAAAAAGCTTAAATGGAATTTTTTTTTGACCGGCCCATTTTTTGTGGCAAATTTCACTTACACGTAAATACATGTCTTTATTTAACAGATTCTTTGTTTTTATTTTAGTTGTTTTCAAAAAAACATGAAATCGCAAATAATGAGTTAACTTTAGTTGAAACTAACTAATTTAATTATAACAATTAATGGCAAATTTGCCCGAAAATGTTTTTGCATTTGCAGATTTAATCCTCATTTTAGATAAAGTACGTCTTATACTGAACGAAAAAAAAAGTTACAAAAATATAACGTTAAATTTTTTATATTGCCTTTTATGCTAATTTATTTTAGTTCTTATTTTATTTTATTATATATTCTCTTATTTCAAATTGGTTTATTATTATTTAACTGCAACTTGACTGAATTGGAAAATTTCACGTTGTATATTAAATGAAACAAAAAAAACGTCCCAAAAACGTCTTTGATTATAGGTCAAAACGGCAACCGGCATCATAGCGTGCATAGTCAGTATATTACCCACTATATTTATTATTAGGCTAACTTTGTTGGATTATATATCCATTAATCGGATGCTTAGATCCCATAACCCTAATTTTTTTATGTCGCTTAAAGTTATGAAATCAATTTTATTTTAGTAAATATGTTTGCGTGAATAACTTTAATGTTTTTGTTTGTTTTTCTTTTCTTTCTAATTTATTCTGCTTTGTTATATCTTAGTATTGTATTGTTCACAGACGATATTTTATGGTAGATATGGTCATATATATTCATGAAATGGAGTGTTTACAAATTTAATACAAATTAATTACAATGGGAATCCCAACATTAAATATCCGAACATTAGAATCTTCATATTTCCACAATGATCACATTAAACCCCGGAAAAAGTCTAAGTGCACTTATTGCGTTTTTATATGGAACTGTTTGTTCACTTCACTTAATTTTTTCGCAATTTAAATACTTTATTTTTTTCTTTAATTAAACATTTTTTAGTAAGGTTAGGTTAGGTTAGGGTCGCTGCCCGAGGGCACACTTAGACCAGTAGTACTAGGCCCGTTTTTAGTAAACTCTGCTTTCTTTCTCATTACATAATTTTTATATATTTTTATTTTATTTTTTATGAAAGTATCCTCTATTTTACTCGAAATTTTTGTTTTGTGTCACACTTACATATTATATATGTATTTATACAAAATTAAACGGGTGGCGTGAAATAGGCTAAATTCCTTTAGCAAATTTCTTCGTTTTTAACTAAAAGTTCGGGCTTTTTTAATTATGACACTATTGAAGTAAATGGGCGATATATGTATATGAGTTATATAGGCCTACTGGGGAACCGAGCTTCCAAAACTAACTTCGGTAGCGCGCCAACGGGGAACTTCCGGGTGGTGTGGAAAAACCTATTTTTCAATTCAATTTCAAGTAATTTCATCATAGTTCTATGTCAATTTCATTTGATTTTACATAATTTTTATATTTTTGTTTAAGGAGCTCCAGACTGAGTTGAAAAAAATACACGTTGGTCGAATTTCGACCACAGGCGATACTAGTAATCTTTATTCTACAAATAATTGGGGGCTCAACCGGGATATGCCGTTAAGCTAAATCCCACATAAAATGTAAAACGCAATTTGCAGAGACAAAAAGAATTATACGGTTTAAATATATGTATAAAAACGAACGAATCATTAAAATTAACAAAATTATTAAAAATCAGAAAAACGTTGAATTGAATTGAAATGTGTTGAAAATAAATGTAAAATCCGTTTTTGTGTGAATCAAAAGTGAAAACTGAACAGAAATAAGTGTGCGATATATATTTTACTGGCGGTTCGTAAAAGGTTTGTCGACAGAAAAGTCCAGCAAGACGAAAACCAATCAGCGGCCAAGATAAAAGAAGTGAAATCCAAATAGATGTGAAGAAATGTAATTTGAAAAAAGGAGAATATCAGTAAAAAACTAAGAAGGAGAATATCAGTAAAAAATTAAGGAGGATAATGAGGAACAACCAAGCAAAAAGAAGAGGAATGCAATTTTAATGAGAGAATGTAATTTGAAAAAAGGAGAATATCAGTAAAAAAAAATTAAGGAGAATGAAGAAGAACCAAGCAAAATGCCATTTGAATGAGAGAAAATAAAGTGGAGAATCCAAAGAAGATATAAAAAGAAGAAATAGAAAAATAAATTCTACGAGAGAGAAGTACACAGCATGCAAATTTTGCCGTCAAGCGAAATCAGAAAAGTAGTACAGAGACAAAGGATAAGTGAAGAAACTAAGTAGAACGTTGAAAAAGAAAATAATAATTTTAAATGAACATCTTTATTATTAAAGTCAATGTTTTGTTGTTAACAAAAAAATGATAATTTTAAAATATTGTGTTCTTTTGAAGATTCAAACAAAAAATTTTTTTTTCGTAATTGTATGTCATATACGAATATTTACATTTCATTATTGTGTAGGGTGTAATTCAATTTAACTTTCAATGTAGGATCATACACTTCGGACAGAAAGGCAACCCGATCTGGACGAATCTACTGAACATGATACCTTAGTATTTTAACATAGTAGGTTTTGTATTTTATAATGTAACGAATGATTTGAATCTATAAAAGGAGGAATCTGTGTAATTTCAGTCAGAGTTTGTAAATTTTTCCAAAGCATTTAGACATTAATCTCGTTTCTTTGTAATAAAATATGTACATAACTAAATATTCAATAAAATATAATCTTTATTCTACACATATTGTGACGAATATTAGCATCACTAAGCTGATACTAAATAAATAATCACGCAACAATAAAAAACATGAAGCAGCCACTCGTATATACATGAACACATCAAACATCATTCACACACATACATACAAGGCAACGACACATGTAATCATCAGCCGAAGTAGTTACTCACATATACACACGCATATGGCTACAAACTACAAACATACATGTATATGGATGGTAACCAAGCATGAAGTTCGCGAAATTACTAGACCTTAGGAGAAATAGATGAACGAGGAAACCGAGAGTATAAAAGCAGCGTAAGCTGAGTAATAAGTAATCAGTTTGATTTCAACACGCTATCAGTTGCGAAGTGAAATTGTAAAGTATAATTGTACTAGTCCTAAAGTAGTCTAATAAAGGCCATTTTGCAGTACAGAATATTGGAGTAATTTATTCAACAGTTTACCGATTCGAACGTTAGCAGGAGGTTTCAAATAAGCGGAATTTCCCAAAATTCGTTACAATATGTAGAATGTAAATGCAGGTGTAGTGTGGGTTATTGGTATAAGCGTAAGGGTAGTGTGTGGTATTGGAATGCTTTATGGAGTAAGTGTAGCCACTACACTGTAGCGCATTATATCATTATATTAGCAATGTACGTGGTAGAGATGATATGAGCGAAATAACATAGAAACTTAAGCAAAAACGCCACCTACATATCTGTGGCAATCTGAAAAAAACAACCTATGTCGAGTTGGGATAAAAGTGATATTCTGGCTTCATAACAGAAATCCGTTACAGAGCTCCCTGCATTACTTACTCATAGCCCTAGTGCCAAATGGCTGCTACAAAATATGGGATCACCACGGAATTGCGGCTAGCTTTTCAGATATAGGTCTATGTATCGCCATTATCCTAACTTGACATAGGTTGTTTTTTTCAAATTGCCACAGATATGTGCATGCTTATGAAGTCTCTGAGCACATATCGTCGGCTTATATTCAATACCCTCCATCAGCAATTTAGAAGTGATCTCTGACTCACCTTTCATACATAAATATAACGCCAACTTAAAAACATAGCTCAATTGGTATCAATTTTTATACTCAGCTGAGCAGATCTCACAGAATATATTTTTTTGTTCGCATAACGATACCCCGTAACGGCATAAACTAATCTAGATAGATATAGACTTCTATATATCAAAATTATCTAGGCGAAAAAAGACATCCATTTAGCCATGTCCGTCCGTCCGTCCGTTCTTCCGTGAGTAAATTTTGAGGTATCTTAATGAAATTGGGTATGTAAGCTCCTGGGCACTCATCTCACATCGTTATTTAAAATGAACGAAATCGGACTATAACCACGCCCACTTTTTCGATATCGAAAATTTCGAAAAACCGAAAAAGTGCGATAATTCATTACCAAAGACGGATAAAGCGATCCAGTTTCATCGTGGTGGGTTGAACTTATGACGCAGAATAGAAAATTAGTCAAATTTTGGACAATGGGCGTGGCACCGCCCACTTTTAAAAGATGGTAATTTAAAAGTTTTGCAAGCTGTAATTTGGCAGCTGAGTATGTAATGTTCGGTTACACCCGAACTTAGCCTTCCTTACTTGTCATTTTGAAAATTTCAACATCAGGAAAAAAAATTTTTTTTTAATAAAACCTATCAGCATACTTTATTTTCATACCTAGCAATACTTAAGCATAGAAAATTGTAGCTTTAATCAGGTCTCTTAAGCTAGCCCAACCTATTCAGCCCAATCAAAAAGCGAGGCCGAACTAAATTGCACAATTTAAATGCTAATTTAATACGGTTTAGTTAAATTTATTACACTTACATTTCAACGGACTCGTTTTTTGATTGTGCATATGGGTTGGGCTAGCTTAAACATAAGCTAGCCCAGCCCTCGATATTTTTTAAAATACAAGTGTAATAAATTTAATTAACCCGTATTAAATTAGCATTAAATATTGTGCAATTTAGTACGATCTCGTTTTTTGATTGGGCTGAAAAGGTTGGGCTAGCTTAAGAGACCTGCCTTAATCGTTGGGGTGCAATATCAGTATCAATATTATCAGTGTCGAAAAATATTTGATTGTCCTAGGTCCGTCTGTTCGCCGGTCAGCGGTTAACGTTTTTGATGGCCCTCGATATGGAACTCTAGCACTTTGCCCACTACTACAAGGCATATGTGATTCTCAAAACATGGTTCAACATAAACGCTACATGCCAAAATCTAGTATTTTCATTGCTCTGCAATCAATAATAGTTTTTATGCAAATAACGTAAAGGCACCGTTTACCGACCGGCCTCCTCTATCCGACCATTTTAGTTTTTATTCGTTTAAACATATAAAAAATAGATAAAAGGCCGTAAAACCAACCCCATTCGATTCGAGAAATCATCGTTCGTCAATTGTCAAAACTTGAGTTTCAAACGTTAACGGATACTCTGTCAGTTTAATAAAACCTACGCAGCAGTACAGTTCGCATCAAATTTGATGCGAAAAAAACATAAACCGGACAAAACAAGTAGTGAGATTTTTTTAAACTATTCAGCGGTAAGTTTGCCATTTATTTATTTTATACGATTCATTATAGTTTTAACGTCTTTAAATTTGAATATGCAAGAAAAATTTGATTATCTTAATATATTAATCGGTCAATTAATTGTGGACGGAAAGAGGGGCTCTAAAAAATATTAACATTCCTAATACCGACCATTTGGTCGGTAACAGAAATTTTCAAGTTTGTAACTTAAACTAATTTTCTATTTTTTTATGTTGTTTTGTGAGTGTTTAGTGCTTATTTACTTATTCTTTAAGATATTTTTTTATAATACACCGGTATCCGACTTATTAATACTTTAATGGATTTTTTGTAATTTACGTTAAAGTTTGCTCTATTTTTTCTCTTTATTTCCAATTCATTTCGAAAAACCAATCGGGTTTTAAAGCCTTTTACTTAAAGTTTATTAGATATAATTGCATAATTACTATATTGCTAGATTCTTATAAGTCCGTGGAAGTAGAAAAGTGCTAAAAAATTTGAATAAAACTCGGATTCGAGGACTTATTAGGTAAATTTCGGTTTGGTCGGAATCTGAATACGATTTATTTCGCTGTCCCTGTTTCCGTCCAACTCCGGTACTTTTGGTTTTTGTGTGCTTGTTTGAAATCGCATGTATTTTTTCCAGGTTATTCGTCATGGATAAAAAGAAAAAGTTGAAGTATTCGCAGGAGAATATGGAAAAAGCGTTACAAGAGATAAGAGAAAAAAAATGAGCATAAACCAGGCTGCGAAAATTTACAAGATTCCAAAAACAACGATATTAGACATATTAAAAGAAAAGTATAAAAATCCAGGCAATATAGGGGGTCCAACGGTATTGACAAGCTCTGAAGAGATGTATCTGGTGCAATGGATT
Organism: Eurosta solidaginis; assembly: GCA_029619165.1. Classification (NCBI taxonomy): domain Eukaryota; kingdom Metazoa; phylum Arthropoda; class Insecta; order Diptera; family Tephritidae; genus Eurosta; species Eurosta solidaginis. The sequence goes on from JARSSU010028488.1 coordinate 23,209, forward strand.
CTAGAATTGGGTGAAGTTGGTTTTCCGATAACGAAGACCCAGTTGCTGGACTCTGTCACTAAGTTAATTAAGAGTTTTAAACCGTAAAAATCCTTCCAAAGATGGCAAACCGTGTAAAAAATGGTATAATGGGTTTCTAGCTCGCCACCCGGAAGTTTCGAAAAGAGTTCCACAATCTCTCACAATATGCAGAGCCATGGTTTCGGAGAATAATATTAGGAGTTGGTTTTCAAAAATACGGCAGTATTTTGTGGACAATGATTTATTGGAACTTCTCCAAGATACCAAACGTATCTTCAATTGCGATGAGAGTGTTTTTTATCTGTCGCCTCAAGAAAAGCAAGTATTGGTCAGAAAAGGCTCGAAAAAAGGTATACAATCGTACTGCTAACGACGAGAAAGAGTGTTTGACGGTTTTACTTACAGTAGCTGCTGATGGGGCAATACCTCCTCCATTAGTAATGTTTCCGTATAAACGCTATGTTTCGTCGCATATCACAGTCCAGCATGCCTAAAGGGTGGGGAATGGGTCACTCTGATTCTGGGTGGATGACCAGTGAGGCATTTTTTGAATACATCACAAATGTCTTTCACCCATGGTTAAAGAAAAAGGAATCAAAATACCAGTGGTCTTTTTCTGGATGGTCATTCATCCCACATTAACATTAATCTGAGTGAATACTGTAAAGAAAATAAAATAATTTTGGTAGCATTTTATCCCAATGCTACCCATCGTCTACAGCCTTTGGATGTAGGGGTATTTTATCCTTCAAAAAATTGTTGGCGTAATGATGTCCGAGAATGGCGTATGATAAAAATGGGAACGAATATTTTGCATAAGTCTGTAAATGCAACACTTTCGCCTGAAGTTATTTCAAAAGCATTCCAAACGTGTGGATATATCCTTTTAATGAGGATTCTATAGATTTCTCGAAGCTAGTAAAAGAAATTCCCAATGACAAAAATTACAACCTAGCAATATCTACTCATAATCACCTCCTCAAACATAACACAGATGAGAGTCAACCATGGGATTTACTAAATGAAGTTGAAGCGCGATTGAATAAGGAAGTTGTGAATAAATTTAAAAATTTTGACTCTGAAATTGATCTTGAAGAGAGATTTCTTGAACTCTCACAACATTCTGGAAAAACATACAATCTGAAAAAAATTATCTATGAATGAATCTTCCTTTCAAAATAATCTCCTTAGCAACATATATCAAACTGCTTCTGATAAAATCATTATTGAAGATTTTTGGTTAGCTAATGATGACGCAATTGAGGCAACAATCGAACTAGATGGTTCTTTAAGTATAGTAAAAAAAACAAGCCCAAGCAAGAGATTCAGTTTTCAATACAGATTTAAACCTTCAATATAGGCAACAACAAGAGCAGAAAACACCAGTCAAGATATCAGAAGACAACAGACAACGCCACCGGGTATCCTCCACCTTTTAAAAACGCCCTTTTTTGGTCGGGAAATATAGAAAAGAAAAGAAAGACCACCACAGATAACAATGGTCAATTAAAGAAAAAAACAAAAATGTATCCCACTGTAGCAACTAGCGACCAATTCATGGAGTATCAACGACGAGTTGAGGCAGAGAAAGTAGCTAAAGAGAAGGAAAAATTAGACAGAGCTCAAAAAAGGAAAGAAAAGAGCCAGCAAACTAAGGCAAAAAATGAAAAGAGCCAGCAAGCTAAGGCAAAAAATGGCATCGAAGTAGATATTGTAGAAGCAAAAGAAAAAATTGAGAACCAAGAAGGTGCGTTTGTTGTTGTGCAGTATGAGGGAGAATATTTCCCCGGTGTTGCAATTAAAAATATAGATAACAATTTGAAAGTAAAGACAATGCCAATGAGTAGAAATTACTGGAAATGGCCGGTGAAAGACGATATCCTAGTCTATGATATTTCAGACATAATTTGTAAAATTGAAGGTCCGGCTCTAGTATCAAGCCGTGGGACTTATGATGTTCCGGAAGTAAGCCAACTCCGACAGAAGAGTAGTCTAACCCTCCATTAAACGCATATAAGTAGTTGTGTATATATGTATTAATTTATTTTTGCTAATTTTATATAAAATTTTTAATAAATATTGAAGTCATATTCAAAAATATTGTGTTTTTAAAAATTTATTCTACCATTCTGAGCCATATTGCTGATTTTACAAGAAAGGAATTGGGTGGTCGGAATCTAGGTACTTAGTGGTCGGATACAAGAACATTTGTAGTCAGTCGGTCGGAAAACGGTGCTTTCAAATTATTTTCAGACTTAAAAGATTAAATCGAAAAAAATATATATTTAAGCTATTATAAGAAAAAATTATGCATATATTTTCAAATTAAAGTTCCTTTTCTATCAGAAAACCATATTTTCTAATAACCTCTTGGGTTTTTATTATATCTTTTGAGAGATTCATTTTGCGATATCGATCAGTGGTCGGAATTCGGTGCCTTTGCGTTAATATATGTAAAAATAATTTCCATTCGAATAGCAAAAAACTCTATCTGACTTTTAAACTAAACTAAGCTGAGTTTAGAATAAAAACCTGGTTTGAATAAACTACGGTATCTTTTATCATCCACCCGCGTACTTCATATTATAAGCAATGTACAATATACTTGCCAAAACGGGGTTTTCGCTTTCCTGAAGAACTGCGTTTTTGCCGATAGAGGATATTGAATATAAGCACGATATACAATTCTTATGCATGCAAGTGTACGGTGTCACGAAGACGCTCCGACCAAGAAAGAATTTCAGTCGACATCGCAGTTTGGAAGCAGAGGAAGGGGGGGACCTTCACTGAGTTGGGACAGCCAGGTGGAGGAAGACTTCATCTCCCTTGCTTCTCCCAGTTGGCGTTAGTTTATCGCGAAACAGGGATAGCTGGAGGGACTTGTTACGAAACGAACAAAATCTCGGAAGCGGTTAAGCGCCAATTAATGATTAAATGTGGTTTATTTATCTCTATGTATTTTTCTTTAGCATGTTTCTTCTTCTCTACACTCAGAGAAAAAATCGTTCTAAAACGAACGAAACAAGTTCAAAATTAAGAACATTCCTTGACAAAAGTCTGTTAAGTACGTTTTTTCTTAACTCGTGACCGATGGGCTTGTTTTAAGAACAGTTTTTCCAAGCACCCCGTTCGTATTTTATTGTGGTCGATTTAACATTTTTCGGTCTCAATTCAAGAAAGCTTTGTGCTTGATCATTGGTGGGAGTGGGAAGGACCATTTATTTCTTTTTTTTTATTAATAAATGATTTTTTTGTCATTAATAAAAATATTAATAACAAAAAAAATTATTATTAAAATTCCAAAAGATTAGAAAAAACGCATAATATGCAATTTTCATATATTTGTTATTGAGAAATTCTTCTTATTTGATGATGCAATCTGAATATATATTTAAAACATTGCATAACAAGATTGAGAATTACCTGTGCATATGTGAATGGAACTCAACGAAAAATAAGAGTTAAAAAATAGAACACAAAAAATTGGTTTAAAAAACTTCAGAGTTCGGTGGTGATCGAACTCGCGCCACACAACCGCAACCGCAACTTCATAGCCGCTGGGCTCCCACAACTGCTTGATAGCTTGTGCCAAATGTTGTATTTAACATTGTAGTACAAACGAATTATACCGTTTCTTTTTTCTTGACTTAATTTAAGAACATTGTTCTTATTAATAGAACATTTCGTCGCTGCGCCAACAAATTGAGTTATATGTTTTTTTCGATTTTTTTTATTACATATTTATTTAGCACTATCTGCTAGCCACATTTCTGCATTTGCCGTTTTCTGATATCTTTCTTTGGTTAGAAGTTATCAAAAACAGCTATATGCTCTCAGTAGTAGAAATGCTCTGTAAAATCAGTTATACATCTACTTGCGTATAATTGTTTTTGATTGCAGGCGAACCTGCTTTTATTTTTGTGTAAAAAAATTATTTAAAAAAAGCTATGTACATATAGTTCAGGTGTCCCGAAGACTATACATAGATATTAACCATCCTATTATTGAAATCCAAGCTTTAAAACAGGTAAAAAGTCATAGACTTAAAATAACGCTTTAAATTACCATAATTGTACATTTTTGGACAGTTGAAATATGGAAAAAATGGGATGCAATCTCAATGAAGAAACCGGCTTATTCGAGGACCTCAACAGTGATAGCGGTCAAAATATGGAAGCAACGGGATGCTTCCTTAACGAAGAGACTGGATTATTTTATATACCAGAGGATAACCCGAAAGATAGCGAAGAAATTGAGTCAGAAGGTAAAATAGGGAAGGGGAAACGAATACAAAAAAATCGGAGATTGAGACTTTTAGGAAAAAAATATGAAGGATTGAAATGGGTAAAAAATGAAAAGAATTTAAACGATGTTGTATTTATTCAAAAAAAGGGAAGGGAAATCAGGAAACAAACATGTAAGCACCTGGCAGAAAAAAAAACCGAACGAAGTTTTGTTTGTTCGGCAATGGACGAAGATGCACGAGTTAAGTATTTTAATTATTTTTGGAGTTTACCTTCATGGGCTGCAAAGAGGGCATATCTTAATGGATTAGTACGAACTCGCAAAATAATCAAGCGAAACCCTTCCCATAAAAAACAAAGAAAAATATTTGGATTTGATTGCTTTTTGACAGCATCTAATGGAAACAAGCTTCGTGTATGTAAAGAGTTTTTTCTAGCTACATTTGATTTAGACAAAAATGTATTTACTCATTGGGTGGGAACAAATAATACAGTATCCTTGCCAAAGAAGTCAAGACCTTCATCGTCTGTATCCGTATCCTGCCAAGACCAACAAGGTCTGATTCTGTTTTAAAGTGGCTGGATATACTACCAAAGGTACCTAGTCACTATTGCAGAGCAACGTCTAATCGCATTTATGTGGAGGATATATTTAAATCTAAAACGCATATGCATAAAATATACACTGAATGGTGTAGCAGCAATAAAGAGGTTCCTGTTATGCGAAAAAAGTTTTGTGAAGTTCTAAACTCCAATAAAATATCTATATTCAAGCCCAGGAAGGACCAGTGCGACACTTGTGTTGGATATAAAGAGGGCAATGTTACCGTTTCCAATTATGAATTACATATTGCCAAAAAAAATGAAGCTAGGGAAGCAAAAAATTTGGCTTTAGAAAAGATGTCAGCTGAAACTTTAGTATTGACAATGGACATGCAGAGTGTGTTGCTCTGTCCGAAACTCCTTGTTTCAGAACAATACTATAAAATGAAGCTAGCAGTACATAACTTTTCGATTTATTTAAAAAATACCAAAGATGTATATTTGTACGTATGGCATGAATGCGACGGCGGTGTAACAGCTAACAATATAACGAGTTGTATTGTACACTTTTTAAAGGAATATTGCACTTCATATAAAAAAGTGATCATGATATCCGATGGATGCATGTACCAGAACAAAAATAGAATACTTAGCAGTGCCTTAGCAAACCTATCATCAGGAGGTGGCTTGGAAATAGAGCAAATAATTTTAGAAAAAGGGCATACTATGATGGAGGTTGACAGCGTCCACTCTACATTAGACAGCATGTTTAAGCCACCCATTATTCACCAATGGACTATGTAAGTCGTATGAGGCAGGCAAGGCCTTCACAACCTTATATTGTTAATTATTTAGAGTACACTTTTTTTTTAAATTATGAAAAAGTTCCAAGTAAGCTTTCAACTATAAGACCAGGGTAAAAAATCTGGGGAAGCCACTGTCAGCGATATCAGAGGATTACTTTATATAAATGGGCGAAGTTAAGTTTAAGTTGCGTCATACCGACTGCGGACATGTTTC
>JARSSU010028490.1:0-16586 GCA_029619165.1 Eurosta solidaginis
ATTTTTAAATTTATTTAACTGAAAAAAAAATTTTTTTTTCGAATCAGCTGTTATAAGGTTACCGATACGGTTGCCGAAACCGATGTTTGCAGCTTAAGTCCCTATAAACTTTATGTGTACTGAGGTTGGTAATATTATTCCTTTCGTCAGCAAGAAGTATAGTTCGTGTCCCATCTGAAACTTTTACGGGCCATCTTATCAATTGTCCTGCTATATAAGTGCTGTTATCTGATCGATTTATTCCGTGTCTGTATGAACGCAATATCCCCATCTGCTCACTTCTGCTCAGACGCTGTAAATATGTTTAATTTACACAGCCAGAAGAAAAATCGGTATGCCATGGTATGCCATCTGCTAGAGGTGGGCATTTGAACGTCCAAGTTGACTAGTAGCTCCTCCATTAGTGAAATGGTTTTGAAGGCTCTAAATTATTTTTCGCGAAATGCCTAGCAAACACACGGAAAGTTACGAGTGTCAATTGATCTGCGGAAAAACGAGAAGCGATTTATTCATACATTTGCATAGACTCATTTGTTGTACAAGCGCCACAAAACCTTTGGCTATGACTTTGTTGTTTTTGTTGCTGTTGTTATTTTAACCACAAAAATACTCAACGAAAGCGAAGAGCATTCCTTTGCCGTATTGAACCGCAATGCTCCTGTACTACCACATTCTTGTAGTAGCCCGACTGCTTCAGGAACGATTTTTTTTATCCCTTGAACTTTCGAAACTGTAGATCTCATTCGCTTACGGACATGCCTCCCGCGGGAATGTTCCAAGTCCCGTAATCCACTGGGGATCAGTTCTTTGTATTTCATCGAGATGTCACTCAGCGGTTATACCATCAATCACTGCGACCTTTCCAAGTTTTATACTAATAATGTTGCTGTTTCGCAAATTCTGTATTCCATCATATATTTTTAAATTGAAACATGTTTTAAGGTAAAGACTTGTAACCATGGTATAAACATATGAGGTAAATTCACTCTTAGACGTAGGCAGCCATTTGAATCGTTTGACTTTACCTGGCATAACGATATTTCAGGCTACCAGAGTTTAAATTAATTTTGGTTCGTAATCTGACACGAGTGTCAGAACACAAAATTAAAAAATTGATAAATTAAAAAACGGGAGTTCAAGGAAACTTGCAGTTTCAAGAGGGTTGAACAAAAGAAAGGGTATTAGAGGCGTTGGTTCCACATTACAATTGAAAAGATGATTGGTTGATGTGGGGACAAACCGCATGCAGGACATACATTACGTATATCGGGATTGATTCTAAATTGACGCTCGTCTTCCTGGAAGTCCTCAATTGCGATGTTCCGGGTATTTGTCATCGAGAACGGATTCGTCGCTTATTTATCGGCATTTGACTTTGCAGACTCTTTGTTGATGAATCGATGAGAGCGTTTTTGCTCTATTGATTCAAACGATAGCTTTCTTGTACGCCGTATTTCTTCACAGTACTTATGGAGATAACTCCTCTTTCTCCTGGGAGGCATGCTTTTTCAATCAGATGTCTTTTGGAATACTCAGGTTTCTGAGTATTTAAGGAAACAGTTTGCTCAAAAAATGTATTTCTCTACTTTCTGGGGTTGGTCTCCATCACTGTTTAGATGATGTTTCGGCGACATAAGAAGACATCCCGTGGCAATTTTTGGCGCGGTGTTTCTTTTAGGATCGGCAACAGTAGCTGTGAGCGTTTCTTTGCCCCAAGTGCTTAAATACTTTGTTGCGACTCTGAACTATAGGTGCAATTTCGGTTGCATGCTCGCCAAAATGAAGGTCATTATCGAACGTCACACCATTAATTTTGATTGGCGGGCAGTTGGGACCGCAGTGCCATCGACGTGAATGGCCAATATTTCCGACACTTGAGATGTCCGCATCATAAACAATGGTGATAGCATCAAGTACGGCAGATGAATAAACTGGAGATACTATTAAATAGTTGTAATTTTACAGCATTGACCATCTTTGGAACGGAGGTAACCTGCTGCCATTACCATCGGCCATTAGTCATCGGCGCAAGAAACAATAGCAACTCCTTCTGTTGGAAAGTGGGAAAGGACGCCACTCTGTGTTACTCCTTGTTAAATATTTCTTGGCTTGGATGTAGCATTCCTAAACTGAACCGATGCTTGGCGAAATCATAGATAGTTTGCCGTCCACCATTTGAAACCAGGTGGCAAGGTAGACCCTTCCAAGTCTTGCAGTGTCTTGCTGTGATTGATTTTAAAAGCTTTCGACAAGTCTAGCACCACGAGTACTGTTCTATTGTTGATTTCTGGTTCAATACGTAATTATTTGATTATCAATGGCATTTAGCGATGTGGCGGTACGTTGCAACTTTCGGAAGCCATGCTGATGCTTGGCAACAAGCAGTATCGCAATGATATAAGAAGCAGGACGACTTTCCTATTTTTTGAACTTTGAAGAAGTATTTTTTTTTAAATTCCCATTTCTATCTATCTATTTAACCAATATGGCAACGTTAGTCGAAATGTATACAAACAATTAGATTTCAAAAAATTCATTTCCGTCGAAAATATTGTAACGAATTCTGGTGATTTCTGCGAATCGCTAAACTATTGAATAAATCACTGCAAACGGGTCTTTATTTAGATTACTTTGGCAGTAGTACTTCACAATTATACTTAACAACCAATAGCGTGTTAAAACCAAAACTGATTAGTTATTAGTCAGATTGCGCTGCTTTTATACTCTCGGTTTCCTCGTTCACCCATTTCTCCTAAGGTCTAGTAATGTGTAACTGTGCGCGAGTTGTAGCTCATCCTTGGTTACCAGTATTTAGATGTATATTTGTAGCTTATAGCTATATGCTTGTGTATGTGTGAGTAATTACTTCGGCTGATGACTACATGTGTGTGTGTGAGATATCTGTTCGTCGCCTTCTATGTACATATATATATAAATGATGATTGATGTATTCATGTACACAAGTGTAGCTTGATTTAATGTTTTTGTTGTTGTGCCTTTATTTACTAACAGCTTAGTGATGCTAAAATTCACCACAATATTGAATTTATCTTGAAATTCTATACCATGCATGTGACTGTATGTATATGCGTAGATGACAATCTAATCTCAGCTTGTTTCATCTTTCTATTTTCCATTTAAAATTAGCTTTCATATACTCTGGTACGAAAAATCTTATTTTGTGCACTTTCAACTGAACTTTAATGGATAAGTCGAACCCATGTATACGGTTGGGCGTTAGAAGCGTTGTAATCCTGTGGAAAAATTGATCGAACACTGCCTACGAGGCACCCAGCGCCTTTAAAATTTTGAATTAATGTACTTCTTTCGTTTTAAGAGATTTTATTAATTTGTTTGATGGGTTGTCTAAGTTGTGAACTTAAATTATTTAAAAAGATTAAGCTTTAAAAATAGACTACGTTAACCCTTAAGCCAAATTTATGTTCGTCCATATGTATATATATATATTTGTTAACAACCCTTTGATAAATTTCTAATTGGAATCATTCGTAAATGTATTATTGTTGACAGTAATGCCGATTGACTTAGTGCCTTTTGTCTTTTGTAGACAACAATATACATACATACACATATATATGTACGAGAGTATACACGTCCATAAGTCCACAAATAGATAGAACAACGTAACTGCTAAACCGCTGGAAAATAGCTCCCATATGTCTCTTTAGTAGACAGCAAAATTCGCCAGACGGCAATCATTGACAATGTCAATATGAATAGGAATGGGAAAACTTAGAGGCGTATATATGTTTGTATGAATGTAAACGCGCAAGCAGTGACAGTTTAGTAATTGTGGGCAGCAACTAACAAATGACAAGCACCCTATAAATTTTCCACAAAACCAACAATAATAATCACAAAAAGGAGGAAGCGAGTGATACAAACATGAGGGTAAGGCAGAAGATATTACCAAAATCACATATTTCTACATATCCAATCTGAACAAAATTGCATTTGTTACTTGTCCATAACAACTTGACAACAAATACATCTTCCATGCTTGAGTATCTTTGGGCAGTTAATAGGAAAACACACGCGATTGCATGTAAGGGAAAGTTAGCTTAGAAGAAATCAGCAGCCAATTCCAGCGCCAGCCTCATATATCAAACGGTTTGAGTGGTGATGGAGAAATACGAGCATTTTCAAATAGTCTACGCCAAAGCTCGATAAACACCACCGGGTAACGAGAAGAAAGAAAAGAAAAAAGTTACACGAAAAAGTAACAACTAGTTGGTGGTCATTCCAGAGCTTTCCTTTTTTCTAAATGTTCACAAATATATCTATTATAATGTCATTAGTACCAAATCGTTTGAGAAATTGGTAAAGTGGTGAATGGTAATCGGTTAAAGTGAAGATAGATGCTTTGTTTAAGTTTGTGCAACAACAACTAAAGCAAAATTGCTTATAGATAGTTCAGTAGTGACCCGCAAAATTCTTACTTAATATCCACGAGTTGCATGCATACCAGTACATACACACACATACAAACTACAAACACTTTTTCTCATTATCCATTTTAGTAATTTTGTAAAAATGTCACATTAGAGATTATCTTTGTACAAACTTTAACCGGACCGGACATTTTCGATAGCACAAAAGCACACGCATTCACAAAAAAGACTACACACATACACATACGCACATACTTGCACATTTCTTCTATGTAACTAACTCAAATATTTTCTTGTAAAGGCTATTTCCAATGATTATAAACGCCATTTTGCTCTTGTTCTGTACTTTGCCTCTTCCCAATTTTTCTTCTTCTTCAACATGTCCTTTTCCACTGCGATAAACTTTAACTGACAGTTTGGACATTCGCTTCGACGACTCGTTAGTTGTTTGGCATTCTGTGCAAAGAAAATGTGAAATGAAGAAAATTGCTAGCCCGCTGTGGGACCACAGCTGAGCTTGGACTTGGGATAAGAGAGGAATCTATACATACATTTGTAGGTACAAAATTTTCTTATGTTTATTAAAGGAATACAACCTATTATAACAATATGAAAGGATATACAGTGAAAGGCAAAGTTTGCAGGCCAGTGCTCTTTCAAAACAAACACAAAATTGCCTTACCGTATTTTATGGCTGTGTGAAGCTGACGCCCCGACACATTCGTCCCGACACTTTTCGTTCGCGCAAAGTTAGCCCAGGATAGCCCTTTTTTGTACCATGATTTTTTCAAAAAGGGGAGGACTAAAAAAGGATGGGTTATCCTGAACCACAGTCAGAATACAACATTTTGCATTTTGTGATTTTGGGGGTTTTTCATCTTAAATTTTTTTACAACAAATTTTCCATCGTGGGCTAGCGAACAAAGGGTGGGCTATCCTGGGCTTTTCAGCTTGAAGATTTATTCACTATCAGCCCAATTCTAAACGAAATTTCCGTGCGAGTTTTTTCCCTTCTCCCGTTCTCCGTATTCTAAATAAAAATTGCTTGTGAGGTTTTTCACTTCTCCCTTTCCTCCTATTCTGAACAATGTTCGAAAAAGCGGAAACCGGTTACGGGAGAAAAGTAGGTATTATGAATGTGAGTGAGAGGGAGATTTCTCTGCCATTTCATAGGAGTTTTTTCACTTGTTAAATTAAAGGGAATGCATCAAAATAATTAAAGAAAAATGGTTCTTTTAAGAAAGAACTTATTTGTACAAATGTGTGCTAAAATATGTACATTTTAAGACGAAAAGTATATCATAAGCAACGGAAGAGCTCTTGGTATATTTGATGCAGCCATCCAGAAATTGTGCAAGGATTTTTAAGAAGGCTTAAATAGATTTTGGCATATGACGAAAGACGAATTCAACTCGACTTGTCCGCCAGCAAATTGCTTTGCTGAATGAAGAAGACAACTCCAACGGATTTGTGTTATCCCGCCGTCTGCTTCTTCTTCTGCTCTTTTGTCGATGTTGCTGTGGCACCAATTCATTACTAATTTTAGTCAATTCCATATGAAATGCAATATTGTGTATTGTTCATATTTTATTTCTAAATTTTAAACAAACTCGCAGCAATAATTAAAATTTTCAATTTCTTAAACAAAAATAGAAATGCGCAACAAAATTTCAATTAGCAAAACAGCTGACTTCGAAAATTCGAATTTCCTATTCCCCAATTATGTTCTCTCCCAAGGAGAACAGAATTGGAGGAATTTTTGCGCGGGAATAAAAAAATCCGCGAGAACAAAATTCCGCGAGAATATTTAGAAATTGGTCTGTATAATTTTTCTTTTCACGGATGGGGGCTATCCGAATCACATAGTTTTATTTAAAAAAAATCGTGTTTCGGGCTGCCCGTTTCACATAGCTTGAAACATTTTTTGCGAAAATTTTTTTTCCAAGGGTGCTCAACGTAAAAAAGATTGGGCTATTCCGGGCAAACAATTGCAGGATATTTATTAAGAAGATGGGGATGTAGGTAGATTGAATTTCACCCAGATCGCCCAGATAGGTATAAACCTACTGAAGGTGAAAAAGATATGTGCTACTTATTGATAAAACTATCTTAAAGTCGATAATTTTTGTACTTGAAACAAACATTCCCGGATCTTCCTGGAAAGAACTCCTAAGCCCGGCTAGAGCTGGCCGCTCACACAGTCTTTATGTTAGTTTTGTCTTTACACCTCTGCAAATGTCATAATATGAAATCCTAAACTAAGTTTGTGGGCTCTAGATATGCTCAGAGTTCTCTTTGTCTTCTTTCATTGTAGATGATGACGACTACTGCAAACAAGTTGCGGAATTCGATTTGATCCAAAGACCTGAAAATATTCACTCTGATAGGAAATAGATAATAGGAGAAATGCATTGAACGGTGTAAGGCAAGAAAGTTGTGGGGCGTTGTGAAGCAAACTACAATAGCGAGATTTACTTAGTAGCACGATGTCGGGTTGGATTTATGGTGGTAAAGAAAATTTGTAGCTAATTACTGTTATTAATTTCTGAATCGAATCTCTCTCCAAAAGCTACTCTGAACAATCGTTTATGTCAGTTCTGAAATGGCGATGAGTTAACAGATTTTTGTATGAGCCCACGCAATGTACATAAAAAGATCCGTCAGCCAACTTGGCAACACAAAATAAAGTCTATCACCTCAGGAATTTTCTGCATATAACTAACATTCAAACTCTAATTCCATGGCGGAATATAACTATACACTAACCTCCCATTGTCAAAATACTATTCACAAAATATTACTATTCTACTTCTTTGTATCACATTTTTGTATTAACATTTTTTTTACTATTCCAGTCCTTCTCCCATTCCTTAAATCTTACGCCCTGCTATCATTACCACTCCCACTCCCACTACTATTAATGCTACTACTATCTCTTTCAATACCACTGCCACTGGACTACCTTACCACCGCCTCTAATGCTATCACTATCACCACCATTTCCCGCACTCCTACCACCACCCATACTACTACCAACACCGCAAACCAATATCACCACATACCACTACCCCAGAGGTGGTGACCCCTGCCACTACCGATACCACTACCACTACCACTACAACTGCTTTTGCCACTCTATTACTCCTATCCCTGCCACCACTACTACTACAATCACTACCATTGCTAGTTCCACGTCCACTACCGCTACCACTATAACTGTCACAATCAATATCACTATCACTATGACCATCGCTATCACTATCACCACCACTATCACTTTTTCTTTCACTTCACGGAGGAGATGCCATGTCAAAGTTGCGATATATTCGTAGAACGAGTTCGAAGCAAACTCGAGAAAAACAAGTTCCGTGAAACCATTTTTATTACAAATATACAAAAAATAGCTCTGGAGATGGCACACTTGGCATATATATTGTCCTCGGTTTTTCTCTTTTTTTTCCAAAAATCGCGAGGAGAAAGAAACCCATTGGGTATCGTAGGTTCAACAATTCATAATATCCACACTTGCTCATCGAATGCACGTTTGAGAGTCTCTTACTTCAAAATATCGGCCGGCATGCGCACCAAATCTAATGATTTAATTTGTCTTCGTCTCGTATGGACGTGTAGTCATTGTGGAAACGTTTGGCTCAATGAGACTTCTTGATGATGAATATTTGACTCTAAGTTATTCCTAACCTTCCGGAAAAGATCGAGACTCCGTGAAAAACTGGTCAAAAATAAGAACGCGAGGGGAGGTTGATGCAGTTAACAGAAACCTGCATTCATCAAGGTTTCCCAACTTCTACATCATGATTCATTACTAGATCAGGTGTGCGGACTGATTTTCCAGTTCCTCTAAGCTCAACTTTTCATATGTTGCTCGAAAACCATCACCGCCGAACAGTGGTGTTTCCTTATACTAATCTCATGTCGAGAAATTCAATATATGCTAGGCCACCCTGATGCGGTTTTGCATACTTGGAGATTTCAATCTGCATAATCAAAATATCATCTCTAACTATAGGCCTATTGCCCTCACAGTATGATCAAAGTTTTTTCGAAAAATATAAGGAGGAATTTGTCTTTTGTTATTAAAGGTGTGATTGACCGCGTCAACATGGGTTTGTTGCTGGTTCGCTCTACTGTTACTAATCTAGGTCGTTCCTCTGATTGGTCTGGTTGTTTTTCTGCATTTAAGGATGGCTGGACCAGTTGATACCATATATGTACTGACTATTCTCAAGGCGTTTGATAAGTTGCTCACATCAAATGTGTACTCTCTAAACTTGAGTTATATTGGATTTCATTCTGTATTCCCTTTATCTGGTTAAATCGTATCTGTCGAACCGGTCTCTATGTGTTCGAAATCGCAGGCTGCTAAGTCTCTATGCAACGTCCGGAGCTCTCCTCAGGGTAGCTTCTGGGCCGTTGTTGTTTGTGCTTTTATATGAATGATATTGCGTTCCTGTTTTCGTTTCCGCTCTTTCCGTCTATATATGCAGATGATGTAATGGTTTGCTTCGATAGAGTTAATGGCGAGTTCGGAGTCCTACTGCTGCTATCATCAATGACTAACTAATCTTATCAATGGTGTAATCGCCACTAACCTCTTCCTCTATGTGAAGAATTGTTTCACATGTCTTTTCATAAATCATCTACTTACATTCCGCCTCTACGACATCGCTCGAGTGCTCGAGCATGGTTTCGGTTAATGAATTTATTGACTTAAGTGTTGTTTTTGATTCTTTCTTTCTCTCTTGTCAATCATATCTCTTCTGTATAATGCTTCCAATGTCTTACAGAAACCTGCCTCTTCTTCGTATAGATCTGCAAAGGACTTAAGGATGCCTTATACATAGGAAGGCTCGTTTATACCTCTCTCGTTCGTCCAAACTAGAATACGTCGTCAATGTTTCGGAATCCTACCTATGAGTCTGCTACTTGCTGCCAGAATTGAAAGAGTTCAATCGTATAATTTATTCGTTTTTGTCTATTTTCACTCAACTGCTGTACGACCCATTCATCTGATCACTCGCGCTGCTTAGCTTATAAATCTCCATACCTCTCGAATCCAGCAGGGTAGTACATCATCGCTACTGTTCGTCTATGATCTAATAGTCGACTCTCTTGACTGTGCCAGCTCTCTTATGCGAGGTGCTCATTAATGTACCTAATCGGAGTCTCTTCGAACTTTTTTCCATTTTACACAGCGTGCGTGCATGGGCTATTATTGTAGTCTTTCGACCCAATTTGTCGGCGCATCTACCTGAAGTTAGTAGACTCTCACGGAGGGTGTTTTTATTGATTTTTTCTTTGTCGAGAAACATCTTCAAGTCACCTGCAAGAGTACCCTATCTTAACTGCTAATAGTCTTTGTTGTTTTTTGTTTTCGCCTAGTCATGTGTATCTACTCACGTTTTTTCGTTGTGTAGTTTTCAGTTGATTATGTGCTGTTAAAGCTTGTTATATTTACTTTCGTGTATTCTAGTCTGTAAGTACTATTTCTAATCATATGACTGAATATAATTATACATTATACATTATAAAAGTTGATATCCAACATAATTCTTCAGTAGCTACCTACATTGAGAAACAGAAATTTCGTTGAAATTACAGTTCTTGAGAGTCATCTCCGCCATCATTCCTCACAAGATTCCAGCATTAGAGAAATTTTAAGAAATTCATAGTCTCACAACGCCGAACGATTTGCTCAAAGCCAAATTGGCAAAGGGGCCCTGTCAAAGCGAAAGCTCTTCTGCTTCCAAGAGAACCATGGACACGCAGTGAGACCAAAATGTGATAGTGCGAGACTAGCCAAAGAAATACACAACTCGCTGATGAGACCGAGTCTCGTAGTATCTCAAGACTACACTTTTCAAGAAATGAACTAATCTCGAATTCGATGTTAATCTGTGAGGCTTTAATTGGTTAAAAAAAGATTGTTTTCCATAACATAGTATCCTATTTGCTCCGATGTACGCTAGATCAAGTCAGTACTCATGAAGCTTTGTATTTACGCCGTTGCCCAAAGATGTATTGGGTGTTTGGTTGCCACTGACTGGTAGCAGACATTTAACGAGCTAACTGTTATCTGCAAAATGTAGAAATTAACGAGGTTCTTATGCCATTTGGCTTGTGTTGGGTTCTTCGCCGCACCGCCTTTTGGGGTTGTCCGCTGCAAAGCCAGCCACACAAACACACAGCAGATTCATACTCTCTAAATAAGGTTGTGTGAGCATATTTTGTTTGTAGTGGGTGTATAATGTAAGGGGAATGTCAATGTTATTGCAGTGATTTTCACAGATTGCTGTTTTCTTTTGTTTCATATTGCTAACCACACACACACTTACAATTTTTCTTCATCATTTGTTGCTTGCCCATTTGTGTTGTCTTTTCGTAATCGCACATTACATTCATTTATTCGCCTAAGGAGCTCATCATATAGCAATATCCTGGCGTGAATTTCCGGCCGTCTGTCCTGACTAGCTCAGCCATCTATTTAGAAAGCATAGCTTTTAAGGGTGATTCTGATTCAGAGCTTGCTATTTCTGCTCTGCTCTTTTCGTGCTGCACATAGATTTTTTGTATCACATTGAAGCTCAACGTGACCTCACATGTTTGGTAATGATGATGATATTGAATACAAGGAGTAACAGGCTTGGTAATAGATGTGATTTTTTTCGAGAGTCTACTGTGCACAAATGACTTTTTGACTGGTAATTTAGGAAATTTTCTTAATTTGAATTGCCAGTTGATGCCATAAGGTCACTTGTGTTTTGTTATGCTGCAGATTTTGCTAATTTCTATTGGTTGCTTGTGAGTGTTAGAATATAGGTTTTTTGGTGATTTTTCACTCCAAAGAAGCTATGCATGTATTAGAGGTTTACGCCGATCACTTTATCGGCAGGGGCGGCGTGGGTGGCGCGCCGGCGTACGCCGGTGTTCTTACTTAATTTTTCTATTTAAAAAAATAGTATTTAGGAAACGTCTTGTTTGTATATATTTAAGGAAATCAACATGTTGGCTATTTCGGAAAGATCCGGGGATTTTGCCTCACGATCTCGCAGACTGTTCAAAAATTTTCAGGAGTAGCTCCTTGCAAAGGGATCGTCCCTCGTTCAGCTAGGGGAGTTAACTCTCAATAATCGTCGCGAACACAACTTTTTAAATCACCTGACCTCACACCATGTGCCAGCACAAAAGCTATAGGACTGCGACTTCGAACTCATACCTTCGTCGACTTCACTTTCCTAGAAGCTCCAGGTGTAGCTCCGAAGACTTTCTAACGGATGCTTTTGCCGCGATATGCTGCCGAGCTAAACCAGAGGAACACCTTGAAACATTAGGGAGTGACTATTCGGCCAATAATTAGACCAAAGTTTGCAGGCGTTTGTGTTCACATCATTGATTTCAATAGTCTTCGTTAAATCAAAACGTTATTTTAGAATGAAAGTCGACCGATTTCTAAGTTGAAAGATGTTAACTGCTGTTTTCCGGCCTTACGATATAAGAGCTCATTATGGATGACAGCGTAGCTTCAGTTTTCAGACTAGTTCGACTGTCCACTACGTTAGGGTAGTAGCACACATGGTATTAGTTTCGACTGTCTTGGGAAAGCTTTTGCTCCACCACTTTGAGTGTTCTTGCGAAGGACAAAACCTCACCTGGCAAATATATGTGCCTACGTATTCACATTTATAAAAGGAGCCGTAACGTGTAGCTGATATTTTAGCTTGGTTGTTAGGCTATAATCAATGTGATTCACTCCAAGGGACTAGTTTGGATAGGGCCGCCACTTATGTCAAACCGGGAGAATTGGGTGTTGAGGGATGAAGTGTGAAAATCAAAATTAAAATTTCAGACGCTTTCTATAGTTTCGCACATTAACAACAGATGTTTGAATATAAGGCCAAGTTCTTTTCAAACCCTTCTATCTTCAACTTAAGTATGAGGTAAGAATCATTTCAAAGGAGTGTTTATGTCCCTAGAACCTACTAAAGGATTTTGCATCACTGATTTCGCTTATTCTTTCAGCCAATCGCAATATAAATTTTTTAAAAATCGGCACCTTTTTTTGGGTATTTTGCTTTTTTTAACAACTTGAGACAATTTGAAAACATGTTCGCCTTGGTCATTTTGTTTGAATTCATTGTTCATTATTAATTTTTGAAAAAAATATGCAAAGTTAGCATATAAATTTATTATATAACTTTTCTTTTAATGGTTTGTTTTAATAACTTGGCGAATTGGATGATGCAAAGTCCGTGTTAAGCTGACATCGAAAAGGCCTTTTTAAAATAACTTTTGAACACTGAGAAAGAGTTAAATTAGCAATTAGTTTCTTATAACTGGCAGTGATGGGCATCCGTTGATACACTTTCGACCATATCCGACCAATTTTCGACATGAACAATAAATGGCCTAAATAGTCTTAAACGAGTAGAAAATATAGTAACGCGCCGTACGATGCCGCGCCGCCGCGCCGATATTTTTGACATTCGGCGGCGGCGTGCGAAAAACGACCAAACCGCGGCGTATATCTCTAGTATATACCACTTAATAGAAAGAATATATAGTTTTTGTTAGTTATAAATCTAGATCTCATAAAGCAATATGCCCACAAAATGGGTGACCAAAAATAGAAGAAGGTCTTGCCGATCAATGAAATTTCCAGAGCGGCTTTGTGATCATGAACAAAAAAATCTGAAATTTAAATAAGAGCATCAAGAGCAAATCAACACATATTGATAAAATGTTTATCCCGCTTCGACAGATATATTGTTCTCAATTTTATATCCAACATCAATCTTCACCCAGTATCCTTCCTAGGTTTCGGAAGTTTTATGAAATTTACAATTTTTGAGTTCATCTTCAACATCTTTATCACAAGATTCCCCAATATTAGAGAAGTTCTGGGAAATTTATAGTTCTAAAATCTAAGTCCATCAATTTCTCCAGTTCATATCCTACATTGGATCTCGAGTTGAGGTAAAGTTAATAATATAAAATGTTTTTCTGTTGGTTTTGTTAATGAAGCGTTATAAATTAAAAATAATTTATACTTGCTTCATTTTATGTTTACTACTTTTCTCCACTTGAGAAAAGCATTTTGGCCATAAGAAAACTGTTTTGTGGAGAACGCCATGACTCCTTAAAAGCGAACCACAGTTGAGAAACAAGGTCAGAGCATTTGAAAGGATATGCTAGTTAGCAACTGAGCTCTAATGTGGTTGTGAAGCTCAAATGTTTATTGGATAGTCCGAATCCGGCTTTTTGCGACAGCGTGTTTGAGTACAGATCTAGCACCAAACAGATCGAACGAGATGTTATTTCTAGTGCTACCTGAAAAATGGTCCCGAAGCGATCTTAAATTGTATCAAGTTGGTCCCAAATGGATCGCGTGTGTGACTAAAAGGTGTCGAAATACACTCCAGATAATCCAGAAGGTTCCGAGATTGCTACCGCAGACTCAGGCACGTTTCAGCAGCACTTCTGTGTGCGTTGTGTGAGAGGGGGAGTGAAACATTTTTCTTTTAAATATATATAGTGATAACGTAAAATAGTAGACCAAGCAGAAAAATTAATGAATTATTAAAAATCCGTTTTTGTGACAAGAAACTACTATGTAGATTAGTATTATATATTACATTACAGTCAACACAAATACAGATCGCGGAACAGCGAAGCTAATCACAATGTCCCCAAAATGTTTCAAGTCGGTCCCAAAATAGTCTTATTCTTATTCTGAAAATATAACCTAGTGATCCTATCAAACTTTCTGTAGGCGTTTTCGAAATAGTCTGGAAATAACCCAGAGAGCTGTTTCGAAATGATAGTTCATTATCCCGAAGTGATGCTGAAACTGTTCAAAATTGGTCATGAAATATTATCGAAAATGATTCCGAACATAACCCACGAAATGCTTCTGATATGTCTGAAACTGAGTACTGATATGGTTGCTAGTCATCCTATAGAAAGTGAAATCCTTGCATTACACGTCTATTCTATCCACTAATATTTGAATTACTACTTTTCTCGGTTACTAAACAAAGTCTTCATCGGAATCAAATAACTTTAAACCTTTCTTTTTCGCCCTTGTTTTGCAAAAATGGCTTCAGTCTATTACCTATGGCATTTGCAGATGCCATTCAAAAATGGTTTAAACAAAAGCTGAGTATTAGAAATGTTCAAACTGGCTGAAAACTGCGGCGGATGAATATTTGTGAATAGACGTGTATTCAAGCAAGCAACTGCCTAAATACAGGGCGACGAGCTCGTAAAGATACATACGACCAGGGCAACCCAAAATCGCCAAAAAAGTTCTGATATTTGGCCCTTATTAAATGCTTAAAATCTAAGACCCTTATAAACCGAAAAATATGCTTTTATGACTCCAATAGTACCGGGGGACCGAAAGTAAACACGCTATTGTAAATCGCTATAATTTTTGAAATTGGCGGCAAATTTCACTTCGGGCTTAATATTTTTGAAGTAAGCAAACACGAGAATACAATCGGGATAAACTCTTCATAACCGTGAAATAGGAGCATTTCCCGTGGTTTTGTTCCTTGTTTTGTTGGTTTCAGCAAATTACCAATTTTATCTTATGGAGTAGGTGCTTATGTGAATATAAAGCTCAGAATGTCTCCTAAGTTCTAGCAAGGGTGATGGAAATACCATAAAATGGATCATCATCTTTCGCGACATTTGTTCGATTTAGTTTTCTTGGCTTTATGGATATAAGTTTTCAAAACAATAAAAAGCGAAAGAAGAGTCCGGTGTATGCCTATTTTGCAAAGAGGCTAAAAACTTACATACATTGGTTTCAGCAATAAAATATATAATATATACTTTTAAGCTTTTTCTATACATCCCCTGCATTTCACCCATTACTAAAACTCTTATTTCAGCTCTGAATGCTTAAAGTAAGCAGGAATGTTTTTTGCAAAATATGCGAAAATATGCCTTATATATATCATTACACTGTGCAACAGCCGGCTGGGTATTGGAACAAACCCACTTTTTTGTAGAGATTGAGGCTTAAGTAGACAAAGTACTATCTACGTTTTTCGAATTAGCCTCCAAAAAGTGATATCGGCTTTCGAAATTCTACATATCCGCCTTTTTCTTTATTTGAATGGCTGATTTCTTTTGTTTGAAAATTATAGTACGAGCAATTCCCAGTGAAAAGCATGCGCAGACATGAAAATGGTAGCCACTAACATGGGACTATCTGACATTTCACCTCGTATAACAGCTGTTATACTAAATTTCTCAAAAAAAGAATTCAGGCCTTTCAATAAGGGAAAAGAGCGGATCATGACCACATTTTACTTTTTTTAATTTGCCGAACGCGTTAACAAACAAATAAAATAAAATGCCGAAATGTAGAATTCGAATTTCGAAGCCGATATCAATTTTTGGAGGCTACTTCGAAAAACGGAGATAATACTTGTCTACTTAAGCTCATCTCTACAAAAAAGTGGGTTGATTTTGTCGCATGGTGTAATATAGTTCATGCTATAAATATGATGTTGCATAGCTTTGGTTGCCCTACATACAGAAATCTACATATACAAGACAGGTATGTAGTACATATATGTACATAATAGTGCGGAAAAAGTTCAACAGCACGTATTTTTCTAATTTATCTGAAACGACTTGAAAAAAATCGATAAAATAACATTTGAATTTCTTATCGCTCTTGTAGACGGTTAACATACGTACATATATAAAACATACTACGGTTTTTATATAAAGGATATTCGTGTGATTGAGAGAAAATGAAAATCAGTTCCTTAAAGTAGCGAAATTTCTTATCTCACTGGAATATATGTATATATAGTACGTTTCATTATATTCAAACTATCTATATATATGTATGTAGTACAAAATATATTTAGATATATGCATATTCTTTCAATATCCTGTTTGTTTGTTTGTACTTTTCGACATAAGCATTCAAGCACGTCTGGAAGTATGTAAAATGATTAGAATTAAAGTAGCCTCATTTGCGGAAGTGGCCTCTTCACTGTCACTTTTCCAAAGATTTTCCCTGATGTTACAGTGCCCTTTGCTTTGGTTAGCGAGTTTGGTGATTCGCGTTATGGGAGATTTCATTTAGCTGTGTGTGAGGATATTCATGCAGTATCTTTGCCTTTAGAGTGTCTC